>CAIGRF010061007.1:0-18053 GCA_903798235.1 Fraxinus ornus
GGGGGAAGTAGCAAGAGTGTGAGGGTGACATTGTCCCCCTTTGTCAAAGTTCCAACCTCTTACTCCGAACCTAGTGAGTGCCATTTCATGACTCCTTCTTGTAATTATTGGATGATCATTCTTACAAAAACAATACTTGTCATTTTTCAGGAACTGTTGAGCGTTTCGAGCTCGACGGAGTCACTGGAAGGTCCTATCAGATATTTATCGTATGCCCTCCTCCATTCGCCATTTCTACAATCTCATCGTTCTCCAACGATTTTATGAAAATTTAAACTTGATGGCCTCCAAAGGTAGGAAATATTCGACAATATCTCTAATATAGTGTCTGCTTATGTGTTGTTTTATACGCTTTTGATTTCAATGTTTGCATCTTGTAGAAAATTTTGACAAGAGGAAGATCCCCACATCTGATATGGCCACTATATTGGCTGCCACTTCAACCTCGGCAGAAAAAGGGTCAAATGTACGTCTATTGGAGGGAGGCAGATAAAAAAGAAGATCGAGAGGGTCAACAAAAAGGATGCATCCCAAGATGAGAGCGGGCTCCCCTAGCAGATACGGAAAGATGGCCGTCGTCGAGGAGCCTAAGAAAAAGGTTCGGATATCCACCACTGGGGTAGGTAATTCCTCCGACATCACCCAGCCTCGTCCAGAGGTTTCTGCTAGGGAGAAATTACTGGCTGCCTCTATTGCTGCTACCAGTGGGAAGTAGAAATGCCCTGCTACCGTGGAGCCTTGAGTAGTCCCACTAGCTCAGAAAAAGAGCATTTGGCCAAGCAGTCTACTGAGCTTGAATCTCAGGCCCTCGCTCTGTTGCCTCCCGAAGTCCAAACGGCCACGACAACCTTCTACACGTTCTGGACTAAAAAATGGCAGAACTTCGTTGAAACAAGCGACGGTGTGGACGAGGTCCTTCGGCATGGCCGTTGAGATTGAGACAATCTTTGAGATGCTCCAACGGAAGAATAAAAAGTTTATGGGCAAAGCTTCTCAGGCTGAAGAAGTAGCCAAGAAAGCCCAAGCCGAGGCTGAGGTGGCCAAGAGAAAGGAGGCAGAAGGGTCTGCCAAACTCACTTTCGTTTTGGCTGAAAATGAATATTTGAAGAAGGAGGTTCATGAGTCATAAAGCAAGGTGGCTGCCTTGACAATATGGGTAGAGGCTTCTGATGCCCACCAAAAACTTATTGCTGAAGCCCTTGAGAAGGCCAGCAAGGAAAATGTGGAGCTAAAATGGACAATTGAAGAGCTGACCTCCCAGGTAACTGGCCTTACTTAAGAGGTAGAAACTGTTTGTAGCGACGCTGAGCTTGTTAGTCAAAATGCTGAACATAATTTCTTAGCCAACTTTCACCTTACTGAACACTACCAGCGGTTTGGCATATACTGGAGGAGGTACGCTTACAATGAGATGATCGAATGGCTGGAGGTGCACAACCAGGGGGTTCAGACTTTTGACTTAAGGTTTGAATTCTTGGAGGAGGAAGTATAGGAGGGGGAACCTCAGACCCCTACAGAGGCGAAAACCATAGCGAGGCTGTTGAAGAGGCTAACCCTGCTTAAGCTGGGCCATAGTGCCTTTTAAACCTTCCCAGTCCCTACTCCTTAGGTCCAGTTTGTATAAATATTTCAAGTGTAAGGACTTCAGTCCAGTTTATGTAAATCAATTTTTGTTAATGGAATTCGATATTTTCCTATCTCTATTAATGTCGTATGATCCTGATGTGGATGTTTAACTTTTGTAATTCTTTCGCTACTGTCTACCAATCACCGTCGATCCTTAATATCTTACTGCTTTTCGAACAAACGGATCATGTATTCACGTAGTGCAGCTTTCATTTGTGTACTAGAGGTTCGACTTAGAGGTGATTAGTGTTAACTAAGATACACATCGATCCTTTGATCGTACAGATGTTACCTTCATTCCGTCAGGCCTTCCTAGGTTCATCTCACAATAACTTAGACATTGGTACTTTTGAAGGTCGCACACTTTTTAATCAGCAAACGTTTCCGAAGTGGTAACATGGAGTAGCACTTCATTCGAGGCTGAGATCCTTTTGGATTTATAGATTTCCTTTGGTAGGAAGGTTCGTCTATGCGTCAGACCTTTGGCCTTTAGATTCTTGAGGCTACTGGCCACTTACCTGCATCAAAACCATATTGAGGCTACTCGTTCATTTCAATAAGATTGGGAGTGGTTGGGAAAGACTCAATTATTCAAATGTGGCCGATGTCGTAAGCCATTAAGGAACAGAGGCTGGTTCATTTCAGACCCTGCTAGTACACGTACGTGATTTGATGATTTCACGTGTTTCCAATGTGACAACCATACTGAACCGGTTCCCAATACATGCATAGCCGTATCGAATTAAATGCATAGTGATGGTTAATTACTTTCTTGCGCGACTCCTAGGATTTTTCAACATGCTAATGCCCTCTTGTAAGATGTACGTGCCAATTTAGGGCGTTGACAAGGGAAACTGTTTGGATTCTATGGCCCAAATTGTGTAAAGATTTTGACGCCTTTGATCAACTGAGCTTTAATCCGACGGCTAAGATTCATCTTGCTCCTTGTATAAAATCCAAAATCTTGTTATTTTGACACTTTACTTGCTAAAATTTTTACCATTCTCTGAGAGTTTTTTGGCAACAAATTTTCTATCATTCCCTTGTCATTTGCGATTGGATTCAAGAAATATTTCACAAAACTCGAATAAATAGCACCCAAGAGGAAGTATCCCAAACCTGATATGGCCACAATTCTTAATGCCACCTCCCAGAGATCTTCTTCGGGGGCTAGACAAAGGCCAAGTCTCCTCGTCAGGGATTCACCTATGAAAGATGCAGAGTGGGGGGTCTCCCAAGAAAAGTAGTTCATAATTCATTAGGGCAAGGGGATAGCTGAAGAATCCTCAAAGTAAAGAAAATTGGCCCACGTTGGCGGGTGTTCCGGTACCTTCGGAAAAACTGTATCTTATGGGAAGAAGGTAGCTCCCAAGTAGCCAAAATTGATGCAGGCTTCTATTAGTGTTGCAATTGAAGAGCAGCTTCGGGAAGTCAGTGATGACATTGAGGATACTACATCAACAGCTGTAGAGGCTCCTCAGAAGATTGTGGAGAGGACCCCAGGAAAGTTCGAAAACTTCCTGGGGGTCGTGACAGTAAGATTGCTTCCACTGTGATTGAGATGTTGCCAAGGTACCACCGAAGCTTTTAAAAAGTTTTGGATTGAGAGGTGGCATGACTATGTAGCTACCTACGATGTCGTAGACCTTACTACGACCTTGGTAAGCTAGAATGCCATGGTTTTCGGGGTAGCCCTCGAATGCCAGGAAGCCTAGCTGACATCCAGCAGAGGAACAAAGTATCATATGATAAACTGAATATCACCGAGGCTGAATTAAAGAGAGTCAAAGCAGAAGCTAATGAATTAAGAGCTCAGAAAGCTGAAGATAAGGCTAAGTTAACCTCTGCCCTGACTGAAATCAAAGCCATGAAGCGAAAAGTCCATGAGTTACAATGTGAGGTTGCCTCACTGACCAAGAGGGTGGAGACTTCCGATAACCACCAGAGGCTTTCTGCCGAGGCTCTGGAAAAGGCGAACGCCCAACTAAACGTTATTGGCCCTGAATTAAAGAAGGCTAAAGTCGAAACTAATGAGTTGAAGACTCAGAAGACTGAAGATGAGGCAAGGTTAGCCTCTGTCCTTTCTGCCATCGAAGCCATGAAACTAGAAGTTCATGAATCGCAATGTGAAGTCACCTCGCTAACCAAGAAATTGGAAATCTCCAACGACCATTGAAGGCTTACCACCGATGCTCTGGAAAAAGCGAACATTCAGATAGCTGCCAGTAGGAATGCCCAGGATTTCATGGAAAAACAAGTAGAATGGTATGCCAATGAGTGCAGGATGTACGAAACTGATGTTGTTGAGGCAGGTGACATTGCAGTGAGAAATTATGTCGCTAACTTCCATCATACTGAGGAGTATCAATGCCTTGGTTCCTACTGGAAGAGATTCGCTTACAATGAGGTGATTGGTAAGGTAGAGGAGTTGTTCCCTGACCTTGATGCTTCGAAGTTAAAGGCAAAGTTCATTGAAGAAAAAATGCCTCAGACTCCTATAGAAGATGAGTGTGTAGAAGTGGTGCCGAATGAGCTTCCGTCGGAGGAGGTGGCTTCCACCTTTGCTGCTGAGGATCAAGCATCTTCCCCTCCCAGAGAATAGGCTAGATTTTATTTCGATTTTATCATTTGTAAAGCCTTCGGGCCTTACATTATATTCTTTATTTTAATGAATAAAAATTTCTTGCTTCTACCTTCTTGCTTTTAAGTAGTTGAACCCCAGTGAAATGCCGCGTAAAAATAGATTTGAATTGAACTTAACTAAAGTGGAGCTAATTGAACTTAGTTAAATGAAGTTAATCGAATAATCTGGACTAACCAACTTGCTGAATGAGATTAAATAATTTGAAGCTAGGTTAAGTCGACATGAGTAATCTCGTACTTAGACTGAATCATTATGGCTGAATCAAGGGTCCACTGGATTCTTCCTTGACATTCAGCTTCATCATAGGAAGGCATGTGAGATCAGCCTCGGAAGTCAAGCGAGGTGATCCCCTTTTTGGGGATGTCACCCTCTCTTCTGAGGTGCCTACGCTTCCTTGCATAGTGGATGGTTCATCTACACAAATGCTTCTTCCATGATGTTCAAATTCGTCAAAGGAAGGTATGTGAGGTCAGCCTCAGAATTCAAGCTAGGTGATCCCATCTAAGGATGTCACCCTCTCTTCCGAGGTGCTTATGCTTCTTTACGTGGTGAATGGTTCATCCATGTAAGGGCTTCTTCCATGACGTTCAAATTCCTCGAAGGAAGGCATGTGAGGTCAGCTTTAGAATTCAAGCGAGGTGATCCCATCTAAGGATGTCACCCTCTCTTCCAAGGTGCCTACGCTTCCTTGCGTGGTGGATGGTTCATCCACGCAAAGGCTTCTTCCATGACATTCAAATTCGTCGATAGAAGGCATGTGAGGTCAGCCTCGGAATCCAAGCGAGGTGAACCCATCTGAGGATGTCGTCCTCTCTTCCAAGGTGCCTATACTTCCTTATGTGGTGGATGGTTCATCCACACAAGGGCTTCTTCCATGGCGTTCAAATTTATCGAAGGAAGGCATATGAGGTCAGCCTCGAAATTTAAGCGATGTGATCCCATTTGAGGATGTCACCCTCTCTTCTGAGGTGCCTACGCTTCCTGGAGTTTCTGAAAATTTATGTTGGGACCAAAGATTTTATTTATTTGCAAAGGCTGGGAACAACCTCCAACCGTAACTTACATTCATTGGTAATACATTCGCAGTTGTTCAACATTCCACGGATAGGGCTGGACTCTTCCATCCATGTCTTTAATCCAGTAGGTCCCAGGCCGAACTTCTTTTTTGATGCGATAGGGTCCTTCCCAATTGGGTCCCAACGTACCTACCCCTGGCTCTTTGGAAGCTAAGAAAACTCTCCATAGCACCAAATTCTCTACCCGGAAGGATTTCTTCTTTACTTTAGCATTGAAGTACCTAGTCATTTTCCTTTTATACATAGTCATTTTGACTTGGGACTCATCCCTCCTTTCTTCAAGTAGGTCCAGTCCACATTTCCTCATTTCATCATTACTTATCTTATTGAAGTGTTTTCTTCTGGGAGATGACAAACCTACTTCTAAGGGGCTTATAGCCTCTGCACCATATGCCATGGAAAATGGGGTCTCCCCTCTTGTGGTTCGGCTTGTAGTTCTGATAGTCCATAGAACCTGGGCAACTCATCCACTCAGGCCCCTTTTAAAGTATCAAGCTTCCTTTTCAGGGTATAAGATTGTTTTGTTTACGGCTTCAACCTGCCCATTTGCCTGGGGATGTTGTAGGGAGGAGAAGTGCTTCTTGATGCCCAATTCCTCACACATGTTCCTAACTTTCTTATTGTCAAATTGTTTGCCATTGGCTGACACGATTTAGTGTGGAATACCGAACCTACAAATGAGGTTCTTCCAAATAAACTTGGAGGTATTAGCCTCAGTTATCTTAGAGAGCTGTTCGACTTCCACCCATTTGGTGAAGTAATCTATAGTAACAATTGCAAAGCCGGCACTTCCTCTCCCTTTGGGGAGAGGCCCAATTAAGTCAATCTCCCATTTTACAAACGGCCAAAGGCTGGTTACCACATTCAATTCTTGTGAAGGCTGCCTTGGGATGGTGGCGAAGCGTTGGCATTTGTCACATTTTCGGACAAACTGTTATGCGTCCTTTCTCGAGGTGGGCCAGTAGTACCCTTACCTCAGTACTTTTTGTGCTAATGACCACCCTCCGGTGTGATTGCCGTAAATGCCTTCATGGATTTCTATAAGTACATAGTTCACTTGCTCTCCCCCAGTGCATCTCAGTAAAGGCAGTGAAAACCTGCGTTTGTATAATATATCATCTTGAAGGACAAAGAAAGTAGCCCTTCTTCTGAGTTTTTGGGCTTTTTCTTTCTGAGGAGGTAAGGTCTGATCCTTCAAATAGGATATGAAGGGCTTCATCTAGGAAAGCGTATTACATTTTCACCAACTTTAATTGAGGGTCTAAGAAGGTGTTTAATTGGAACTACTGTGAGTAACTCAGAGTCTTTGCTGCTTGCCAGCTTTGATAGAGTGTCGGCGTGTATGTTGCAGGATCTGGGTATTTGCATTAGCTCAAATATTTCAAAGGAAGAGAGGAAACTTCTTTCCAATTTTACGTAAGCTGCATAGTCTTGTCCCTAGTGGAGAAGTTTCCATGACTTGACTAACTACTAGTTGGGAGTTATTGCTAACGATGAGCCTCTTTATTTACAATTATCTTGCCAGCCGGAGGCCAACTATCAGGGCCCTATATTCCGATGAGTTGTTGGTTGCCTTAAAGCCAAACTTTACGGTACAAGTCAGTTTGTGCCCTTCTGGACTAACCAGTACAAATCCTGCTCTTGACCCTGTGTCTCCAGAAGAACCATTGATTGAGAGCCTCCATATCTGAGGTTCAGAGGGTTCCATTTCTTCTTCAACGTCTGGAACAAGGGTGAATTCTGCCACAAAGTCAGCTAGGGCTTGCCCTTTGACGACTGTTCTTGGTTTATAAGTGATGTCGAATTCACTAAGTTCAACAGCCCATTTGAGCAATCTTCCCAAGGCATCAGGTTTTTGGAGCACTTGCTTGAGAGTGTAGTTTGTCATGACATGGATACCGTGAGCCTGGAAATAAGGCCTAAGTTTCCTGGAGGCTATCACCAAAGTGAGAGCTAACTTTTCCATGTCAGGATATTGAGTTTTGACTGCGAGAAGTGTTTTGCTGACATAGTACACTGGCAGCTGATGGTTGTCTTCTTCCCTTATCAATACCAAACTCAAAGCTCCCGAAGTCACTGCTAGGTATAGATATAGTTCTTCATGGTTCTTTGGTTTGGAGAGGAGAGATGCCTGACCAAGGTGCTTCTTCAACCTCTATAGAGCGTACTCGCATTCTTCCATCCATTGGAATTTATTCCCTTCTTTGAGGATTTTAAAGAATGGCAGGCACTTGTCAGTTGCCTTAGAGATGAAACGGTTGAGGGCGGTGACTCGTCCAGTGAGGCTCTGCACCTCTTTTTAACTTATGGGGAACCTCATTTCAATTAATGCTTTGACCTTTTTCAGGGTTTGCTTCAATGCCTCATTGGTTAACAATGTAACCAAGGAACTTGCCAGATGACACCCCAAATGCCCATTTTAAATGATTGAGTTTCATTCGATACCTTCGCAAAATTTAGAACGTCTCATTAAGGTGTGCCATGTGATCCACTGCCTCCAGACTTTTTACCAGTATGTCATCTACATAGACCTCCATTGTCTTACCGATAAGGTCAGCAAACATTTTGTTAACCAACTTTTGGTATGTTGTCCCGACATTTTTTAATCCAAAGGATATTGCCTTGTAGCAATAGAGTCCTTTGTCTGTGAGGAAAAAGGTATGCTCCTCATCCGATGGGAACATTGGGATTTGATTATATCCAGAGTAGGCATCCATGAAGCTGAGTAGCTGGTGTCTAGCAGTTGAGTCCACCAGCTGATCTATCTTGGGAAGTGGGAAGTGGGAAGCTGTCTTTAGGATAGGCTTAGTTAAAGTTTGAAAAGTCAATGCATACCCTCAACTTCCCGTTGTGCTTCTTTACCAGAACTTGGTTGGATATCCACTTTGGATATATAGATTCTCAGATGAAACCATTTTCAATTAGCTTGGTCACTTCTTCTTTGAGAGCCTCATACCTTTCCGGGTTGAGAGCCCCTCTTTTCTGCTTGTGAGCTGTAGCTCCTGGTTCATTGTTCAAGTGACGGTAACTGACCCTCGGATCGATGCTAATCATGTCGTTGTGCTTCCAGGCGAATACATCCAGTTTTCTGAGTAAGAAATCTTTCAACCTTCTTCATTTTCGGGGATAAATTCTTCCCCATCTATAAGCATTTCGTTGTATCCATAGGGTCAGCTGGAAAGACTTCCAATTCTTCCATTGGGGCCGTTTGAGGCTCACAGTCAATAATGCGAGGGTCCAATTCGTCTATGTTAACGACATCTTCAACAGCCTTTCCTTGTTCAGGGGCTTGTGTTGCTCCGATCATGTCTCCTTCCTCAGTAGCTTCGGTCATAAGGATGTCTTTCCCTTGTTCAGGAAGAGTCCCTTCTTCAGGGAGGTCGTCCATATCAATGTCAGTAAATATGACGTATGTCCTTGGCTCTGCTTTCCTTAGAGAATTGGAATAGCATTCACTAGCTCCTCTATGATCACCCCGAACCGTAGCTATACCTTTGTCGATTAGGAATTTCAAGCACAGGTGATGAATTGAGGTAACTGCCCATAGTTCTTTCAAGGCAGGTCTTCCTAGCACTCTGTGGTAGGCAGATCGGTTATCAACTATGAGGAATTCTATGTAATGGCGTACGATTAACGGCTCCATTATCCACTTCAGGCCATTGAGGGCCACGACTGTCCTTATTACTAAGGCGTCAGAGTGTGGATAATGTACCCTAACTGTATCTTCTTGTATAAAATTGATTGGTGGAATCGCTCTTCCATTTGGAGATTGGTTCACTATGTAACTTGTCATGGCTAGGTCGCTTGCCTCCCTGGCGTAGGTCTTTTAAGAATTTCTTTAATCTCCACCCACATGAGGATTACCAATAATTGTGTCAATTTCTCGGATGGGCTCTTGTTCACTGTTTGGTGGGGAACCTCGCCTTTGCCTCTGAACCTCTCTAGGTCTTTCGGTGCCATTTTCCCTTCATCTTGGAGGGTCGTTCTAACTGGGTCGACGTTGTTCATTGTTTCGAGGCGTCTGATACCGCCTGTTTGGGGTGTTGTTTGAAGGACGTCTTGCAGCGTCCTTGTAATTTTCCGTCTGATGTCCATAGGATTGATGATATGAGTAATACTACGGTGCTTTGTTCCTATTTCTAGGTTCAGCACTTCATTCCCTGCCTCGCCCCTTGGTGGGCATGTCAAGTTGGATTGACACTGATGCATTTCAGTACCAGGATCAACTCCTTCATAGGCTAAGATCAGTACCGCATTGAGAGTAGTTGCAACTAGTTCTTGTCCATGGTTCATTGGGGCTTGAATGTCCATCAAATGCGAGGTAGGACACCTTCTTCTTTGCATTTACGGAGGTGGCAGGCCTTGGCTTACCCTGTCCCTGTGATCCTTTAACTCTTCATTAGGGATTTCTCACCTTATCATTTCTAACAAGGCATCGTAAATGGTAGGGTCCTTATTCTGTACATCTATCCAAAAAAGAGAGTTCATGTCCAATCCTCCTCTGAAGGCAGTTAAGGCTTCCCTATCCGTGACTTATACATAGTACATCATCTCATCAGTAAAGCATGAAATGAAATTTTTCAAAGATTCACCTTGTTGCTGCCTCATGTCCTGCAATCTTTGGATAGGTCTCTCTCCTTCCTTGCTGGTTGCGAAGCGTTTTAAGAAAACTTTCTTAAATTCGGGCCAGCTTCTGATGCTTTCCTCTGGTAGCCTGGTGTACCAAATTTCCGCTCCTCCACTTAAGGTCAAGTGAAAAGCTCTACACTTCATGGCTGGTGTGACCCCTTTCAAATTCATGTGAGTTTTGTAATTGTTCATATGTTTTGCGGGGTCACCTCTTCCATCATACTTTGGGATTTTAGGGAGTGTGAAGTGGTTTAACATGGGAGCATTTCTTATAGCTTCAGAAAAAGGAGAATGTTCGTCATCATCATCTTGATCACAGGATCTTTGTGGCTCATCTGAATTCTCATCTTCCCTTTGGAGAGCTTGGGGAGGTAACTTGGAGGTTCCTGCTTCATTCGTAGCCTGGTTTGGTCTTTCGCACCTATTTTTAGGGGGTTAGACCAGAGGTTCTTCATGTTACATTGGCTGGTCCTCATCCGGACGAGGCTCCTGTTGCTTGTTTTTAGGCATTAGAGGAGAAGAAAAGACTGGCCTATTTCTAGGTTCTTGGGGTGAATAAGCTTGCCCATTCCTAGGTACCCCTGGGCCTATTATGTTAAAAACACTCGCAGACCTCTGAGGCCTATCTTTTTTTTTCATAATTCGGAGAAAGGTCGAATGGAGCTTCTTGCGACCCTTTCGCGGCATAGTTGGTTGAGGAATCCATTTCGGCTACTCCTTCCTGGGGAGCCTCCATCCCATAATGATGTCCATCTATCTGGCTCTGCATCTCATTTTCTTCCTAATAATAAACCTGGGTCTCAGGAAAAATGTCTTCAGGGGCTGTATATTGGTATTGAGGGGCTTGATAGCCTCCCTGTCCTTGCATGTTCATCAGCATTTCATGCATGGCCATATTCTGCTGTGTGATATTTCTATGTTAGTGGCCATGGTTGCTATTTCCCTAGTAAGTCTGACTGCGACCCTCTCTCCTTCTCTAGAACCTCCTCTTCTTCGCATGGGAAGTCTCGTACGGGGTGCTGGGGCAGCATGAGAAGGTTCTCCTTCTTTAGGGCATTCCCTCATCCTTCTAGGGACAATCTCATCAGTGGAACTCATCCCCTTATTGTTTAATAAGCTGTTTTGTCCCTTTCTTAAAGGGTGTCAAGTTTTTTGTCGTTCATTTTTCAAGGACAAGAACCTTCTTTCTCCAAATCTTTACTGACGTAATCTCGCTTTTCTCTCATGTGTTTTGGTGGTTAAATGTAGGAAATTCCCACAGACGGCGCCAATCTATTAACCTCAAAAAATGAACTCAACAGATAACGGACCCACTCCTGCCACGTCAAGTACGGATCCAGCGCGTTTATATCGGAAGGTAATCGATAGTTTGACTGGAACAGACGTGGGAAGCACTTTTCGGCAAGAGACAAAGATGTTTGGACCTCGATAGTATGATTAAGACGGTATTCGCGCTATAAACAAACACCTAATTGACTTCCCATATTAGATCTCTCTTTTTTGTAATGGAATACGTGGAAGGATAAATATGATGTAGTACGATAACATGTTTGTATTGGAATCTTGATCTCTTTACTAGTGTATTTGTCGAAAATAAGTAAAGAACCAAGTATGTAAAATCCTCTAAAAAACTTTCTAAAGATGAACATATTTCGTATTTTCTCTCCCAATACAGATGCCAGCCCCCGACTCCTTTTCTATACAAAGAGAAGTTATTTATACTAGTTTATTCGATATGGAGGTTGTTGGATCAAATCCACGTGGCAGCATATCTGAACTTAAAGCCTCTTGTCAATGTCTACTACAGTCAATTAATGTTTGGCAGAGGGTTCGTCGTCCTGGTGGTGGGCTGACATATTGACATTCTTTATTACATCTCTCATCAATCACTTCTAACAGATCTCCAAATCTATAACGATGGGCAGCATCGGATTCTTCTAGATCAGGGTCGGCCTTTGTTGAAGAGCTTCTGGTGGTAGAGGGCTTCGGGTGTCTTTGTTGAGCCTCTGCATTTACATGGATGTACTTCAAGTAGACCCCCGATAGTAGGGTTGAAAGGACGTCGGTCAAACAAAGCTTCGGCTTTTGAAGGAACCTCGGACAGCCACAATCTTGGTTGACTTTTGACCTTGTAACCTTCTCTGAAGGCCTCTTAATCGGTACTCCATCAACTTAACTAGTGAGTGTGCGTGGCTACAGATGTGGATTTATTACTTATGTGGCAGCCTGCGTGGAGTGTTAATTTGGAACTTCTAATTTTGGAGAGTAATATATTCCATGCTCATTGGATTCTGCTGAACTTACCAAATATTCCACTACTTACCGTATTGAAACAACTTACCAGATTCTAGTTCACTTACTGTATCAGCATTTACTGTATCTCAGCTTACCGTATCTGCACTATTTTTTAACTTACCATATTTGCTCTCATCGGTTTGAGAATTTGTTGTAACTGTAAAGATTCTTCAAATGTTATTGTTTTTCTTTCCTTGCTCCCTACTCCAGCATCGTTTATATATTGCTGGCATTGTAATCTTGTGAATTAATCAATAGAACTTTAAATTTTTTCTCCATTTTATTTATCAATACAATCTCATTTTAGCTTCCGTCTCTAGTATCATCTTTTTCAACTTGGTATCAGAGCTATAATGGCTAATATCATATCCAATGTCAACAACCAATCAGCTCAACTTGAATCAAATACTCTGATGCCTCCAATGATGGGAGGAAATCAAATACACATGTTTGGAATCAGCCTTTCTCAAGTGCCTCTAGTTAAACTTGATAGAATAATTTCTTCTTGTTGAAAAATATGGTTATGCCCATTATCAAGAGGCAGAACCTTGAAGGATTCATCACTGGAACAATGACGTGCCCATCGAAGTTTCTTGCAACGCAAACCACATGACCTAATGGTGTTACTGTAAGATGACACCAAACATTGAATATGGCAAATAGATGTCCACAGATGAGCTCCTAATGGGGTAGCTCTACTCTTCAATAACTGCTGAAATAGCCATGAGAGGAATGGGATCTACAACTTCACAGAANTAAGATGACACCAAACATTGAATATGGCAAATAGATGTCCACAGATGAGCTCCTAATGGGGTAGCTCTACTCTTCAATAACTGCTGAAATAGCCATGAGAGGAATGGGATCTACAACTTCACAGAACCTCCGGAATGCTGTCTAAGAGAGTTTTGGAGTAATGAATAAATCTAGAGTCACTTTTCTCATAAGGGAACTCCAAACGACAAGGAAAGGCCTCATGAATGTTGACCAATACTTGAACACAATCAAACAACTAGTTGATAACTTAAAATTGCAGGGAAAAGCATCCCTCACAATGATCTTGTCATACAAGTTCTTGCATGACTTGATGAAGACTATACACCCATAGTAGTCCAAACCAACATCAGAAAGTCCATTAGCTAGCATGAATTGCAATTTGTCCTAATGACCTCTAAAAGTCGACTGAAGTACCTTAATTCTTTGAAAAACAACTTAGACTTAGTTAACTTAAGCCAAACCTCAGCCAACTTTTTATATACACCAAATGCCAACAGAGGAGGTGGAATTAGCTTTGTTGGGAGAAACTACAACAGCAAAGGAATTGGAAAAAACAGGGGTAGATTCATTAGACAAACTGAATTCAAAGGGTCATGCCAAATCTGTTGTTTGAATAATCACTCTGATGACAAGTGTTTTAATCATTATGATGAAAGATATATGGGGTACAAGACCCAGCTAGCATGCTGTGAACAACTCCTCAAAGCCAGCAACATTTGTAGCATCATCTAGCACTGTTGCAGATGCATCATGGTTCATGAATTCTAGTGCCAGCAACCATGTCACTGCATAGAAGAAGAACCTGTCTGAGGTTCTTGAGTATGGTGGTAATGAGAAGTTAACAGTTGGCAATGGTAAAAAATTGTACATCTCATATGTTGGTATCAACCATTTGTGGACTTTGAGTGATAGATCTCTTGTTCTTAACAATGTGTTACTGTGCCTTCAATTAAGAAAAATCTTATAAGTGTGTTTCAGTTAACTTCAGATAACAATGTACTCATGGAGTTTCATCCTAACTTCTGTGTTGTGAAGGACAAATGAACCAAGAAAGTGCTGCTGGAAGGGAAGCATAAAGATGGACTTTATCAAATTGAGCTACCACATCAAACCAAAGAATTCACCTATCAATAGTCAACCTACTCCAAACCAGCTTATTCCAATAAATTAAGTCCTACCACTTTTGTTGCTGAGTCAAAAGAGTTGAATGAGTCTAGGTTAATGCAATGGCACATGAGACTTGAACATCCCACCATCACTATGATGTCTCAAGTACTCAAGCTTTGTAATGAAAAATTTAGTACCAATGAATTTATTTTTGTGAAGCTTGTCAACTTGGTAAATCCCACTCTTTGCCTTCTAAATTGTCTAATTCACATGCTCTTGCTCCTTTAGATCTTATCCACTTAGACTTTGGGGTCCTGCACCTACAACTTCTACCTCAGGATTCAAATACTACACCATTTTCATAGATGACTACAACAGATTCACATGGATTTATCAAATGAAAAATAAATCAGATGCTCTAAACCTATTCATCCAATTCAAAAACTTTGTTGAAAATAAGTTTGATAGTAAGCTTAAAACTCTCCAAACTGATTGGGAAGGTGAGTTTAGGGTTTTCACTGACCTAGCTCTAAATTCTAGGATTGATATGAGGTTATCGTGCCCTCACACTTCAGCTCAAAATGGAAGAGCTGAAAGAAAACACAGATACATAACTGAAACAGGATTGGCACTCCTTGCTCTAGCCAATATGCCATTACACTATTGGTGTGAAGCTTTTCAAACATCTACTTTCCTGATTAACAAATTACCTACTCCTCTTCTTAAAATGAAAGCACCATACCAGCTTCTAAATAATGAACAAGTTGACTATAATTCACTTAAGACCTTTGGCTGTGCCTGCTTCACTTGCCTAAGGCCATATGACGAACATAAGTTTAGTTTCCACTCCATAAAGTGTATTTTCATTGGCTTTAGTAATTCTCAAAAGGGTACAAATGTTTGAGTCCAACAAGAAGAGTTTACATATCCAGACATGTAATCTTTAATGAAAAAGAATTTCTAGTCAGCCTTTCTCAGTAAAAGAAATACCTCACAAAATTCTGAAACCATTATCCATTATCTACCTTTCTATTCACCTCATAACTACAGGCAAGCTGGCTCAACTGATGCAGTCCACTCTAAAGCAACTCCAACAGCTGCACTTCACAGTTTAGAACAAGAGTTGGCTGAAAATACAATGGCTCAGGTAAATGAAATTACAGATGCTAATAATGAAATAGTCATTATTCAAACTCAGGAGGAAACTCCTAGTGATCAGATAATTGAAGCTGGATTAAATGATGAAAGGGAAAATGATGAAGGGAAAAAAACCAGATAGTTGAACATCCTATGGTTACTAGAAGCAAGGCTGAAAGTTTACTCCACAGAATGCAAAGAGTACAGCTTCAAACAGGATGAGCTGGAACCTAACAATGTTACTGAAGCACTGTAAAATAGAAACTGGAAATAATCAATGAATGATGAGTACAAAGCACTAATTAGAAATGAAACTTGGGAGCTAGTACCACTTTTGATTGGTCAAAAAGTGATTGTAAACAAATGGGTATTCAGGGTTAAACATAACACTGAAAACAGAATATTGAAGCATAAAGCAATACTACTGGCAAAAGGGTTCTTGCAAACTTTAGGTGTGGATTACCATGAAAATTTTCGTTCTATCATAAAGCCTGCAACTCTAAGAATTGTACTCACTCTTGCCATCTCTAAGAACTGGAGCATCAGACAAATTGACATCAACAATGCATTCTTAAATGGGAAACTTGAAGAGGAGGTCTACATGAGGTAGCCATAAGGTTTCATTGATCAAACAAAGCCTGATTTTGTCTGCAAACTCAAGAAAGCACTCTATGGACTTAAGCACGCACTTAGAGCATGGTATGAGAGACTAAAGAATACACTTTTTGACTGGAGGTCTTCAAGATCAAAGGCTGACAATTCTCTGTTCTTTTACATTAACCAGTAATTTTTTCCTTGGTGTATGTTGATGATATAGTTGTTACAGGAAATGATCATAAGGTAATGTAAGATTTCATTGACAATTTGAATGCTACGTTTGCTCTGAAGGACTTAGGTGAGTTGCATTAGTTCTTGGGAATTGAAGTAAAAAAGAAAGAGTCTGGGATGCATCTAACTCAAGTCAAGTACATCAGAGACCTACTGAAAAGGTTCGAGCTTGAACACGTTAAACCATGTGGAACACCTATGTCTGTAGGGAAAATCATCTCCAAATGTCAAGGAAATGAAAGGCAGAATCTTCTCTATATAGGAGTGCTATAGGTGGACTTCAATACTAGGCTAGCTCACATACGGCCTGATATAAGTTTTGCAATCAATAAAATGAGCTAATTTTTACAAACGCCTACAGATATTCATTGGAAGGTAGTGAAAATAATATTCAAGTACTTGAAGGGTACAATTGAGCAAGGACTTTGGATACAAGAAACTGATGCAATACAACTTATCGATTTTGCTAATGCAGATTGGGCATCATACACTGATGATAGAAGGTCTATAGATACTTATTGCATCTACTTGGGAGACACATTGATAGCTTGGTCATCAAAGAAACAACATGTTGTAGCCAGGTCCAGCACTGAATCAGAATATAGGGCGTTAGCACAAGCTGCAGCTGAACTGACCTGGATTGAATCACTGCTTAAGGAGATCAATTTAGTCCGTGTTTCACCTCCAGTACTTTCGTGTGAAAATCTTGGTGCAAATGCTCTAGCCTCAAATCTAGTTTATCATGCCAAAACCAAGCACATTAAGCTGGATATACATTTTATCAGAGACAAAGTTGTTATTGAAGGAAAGTTGAATATTCAATACATTCCATCATTTGAACAAATTGCTGGTCTTTTTACCAAACCTCTATCCCAAACCAAATCTAC
Organism: Fraxinus ornus; assembly: GCA_903798235.1. Lineage (NCBI taxonomy): Eukaryota > Viridiplantae > Streptophyta > Magnoliopsida > Lamiales > Oleaceae > Fraxinus > Fraxinus ornus. The sequence continues at coordinate 17,007 of CAIGRF010061007.1, forward strand.
CTTACCGGATTCTGCTGTTGCTTACCGTATTTCTGCTGAGCTTATCGGATATTCCATACTTACTGGATTATGTTGAACCTACCGGATATTCCACTACTTATCGTATTGAACCAACTTATCGGATTCTAGTTCACTTATTGTATCTGTACTATTTTTTAACTCTCAGTTTGTTGTAACTGTAAAGATTATTCACATGTAATTGTTTTTCTTTCCTTGCTCCCTACTCCAACATCGTGTATATATTGATGGCATTGTAATCTTGTAAATTAATCAATAGAACTTTAATCTTTTGTTTCATTTTATTCATTAATAAAATCTCATTTTAGCTTCCATCTCTATATCGCCTTCTTCATCTCTTTCAACCATCTTCAACAGCACATATAATTGTCTTATTCAAAGGCCCCCAAATTGCTTTATTAATTATTGCCTAATGCCTCTTAAGAGTGTAACAGATTCACCAGTCTCTGCAACATTAGTACCAACTTAATTTTTAGCTAATGAGCCAAGAAAGTTTCCTAAATCTATTAAAAATAGAAATTTGAGAGGAAGAGGATGGAAGCTCGGTTTTAGGATCTTTCAAATCTTTGACTGGATGATGGTGATGGAGCATATCAGTTTGAACTTTGAAGTCTAGATCAGTGGCTGTTTTCAATTTACTGCAGTTGGTTTCTTCTCTTTATCTTTTCACGCAAACAGTGCCGTGAGGTGACAAAGGATATTGTAGACACACGGATTTGCCATATGAGGTTTTATTGATTTTGGCTCTCTTTATTAATTTTTAACGCCTAAACTTACGGACTTAGACTGTAGAGATTATTTCGCAACATTTGGACAACCTAAAGAGATTTTGATCCAAAATAAAAAGTTACAGGATATTCCAAAAACATGCAAACGTTAAAGGGGTATTGTGCCAATTACCCTAAAATAATATAAAAAGATTTGAAGTGAGTTTGGAGATTTGAGAAAAAAGAAAGAAAGAATTTGATAGAAACTAATTAAACCATATTTTGACTATACATCATGTCTTCATCTTTTAATTTTGTTAGT
>CAIGRF010061014.1:10914-23840 GCA_903798235.1 Fraxinus ornus
AACCGACCCAACCCGATTGGTAAGTATTAATATCTACTTTTTGGTATTTGTATGCATTGAATTAGTGTTATTCGACATCTAGTTATTTTTATATTTTTGAATTTGGCTACGTTAATTTGTATACGTTACAAATGAAATGTCATTAGTTATATTTATGTAGTGTTGCTGTAAATGTTAAAAAATTTAATTATGGTACGGAACCGAACGAAACCGAACCCGAACGGTTCCATAATTATATTTGGACCCGACGGGTCCATCTATTAAATACCCGAAAATTCTGGAACCGAGCAGAACCGAACCGAATCGAACCGACCCACGGACACCCCTACTGGAAAGAGATGCATTTGCGTGTAAAAGTGAAGGCACAAATATCATTAATTTAAAATTTCAAAATTTCCTTATCAAAGCTTTTGTAAGTAGTAGGCCTCAAACAATGTGTAATTAAAAGGGAGAAAAATTGTAAATCATATTTTTTTTAAAGATAAAATAAAGTTTAATCAACTTAAGCAATAAAATTTTAATAATCAAGCTAGCTCTCTCTCTCAATTCATAATTAAAAATTACAAGTTTTTTTTTTTTTTTTTTTTTCAATTATCAGATGTAATTAAAATTTTAAAATATTATTATAAAATTGAATTAATTAATATACCCCCATTCACCACACCTCACTCACAAACTCTAAATTTATTTTCATTCCTCCATCTCCTTTCTTTCTCTATATCTCACCCTCTCTCTCATCTTCATCTATCGACTCTATACACTCTTCCTCAACCACCGGCGCTGGAGATCGTCTCTCTACCATCTTTGTTGTGAGAGTCGCCGGTAAAGCCATTCATTCACTGCAAATCGCGTCGAGGCTCTGCAGATCACAGGTAAAGACATTCCTTCACTATGAGCGTCGTCGGAGGCTATGCAGATTACGGCAGCAACGGTGCAGATCGTGGTGGTGATGACTTTTCCTTGACAACAAATTACGTCGAATGCTCTACAGATCGTCGGTGAAGCCATTCTTTCATTATGAGTAGGGAAGGTGTCACGATTGGACTCCAAATTCAGTTCCTCCTTAACTGTAACTCGTCGAAAAATGATCTCAGCTGAAGTCGGCTGAGTTTTAACCAGTTAAATGAAGGGAAAAAAATATTGGGTTGGGGAAGAAAGGTTGTAAAATTGAGAAGGGATAAGAGATAAAATGAATCGAAGAATCAATCCATAATTAACTGAAATTACATAACATTCACAGACAAAATCATAGACTAGTAAAGAAAGAAGAATTGAGAAGAATAACAGAAACATCAGAGAAGAGAAGAAGAACCGAGAAGAAGAGGAAACGGGGAGGAAGAGTGGAGAGAACGGACTGCAAGCCACTGTTCAATTCATCAAATTCATCGTCCATCCCAAATTTTTAATACAATCTATATACAACAAAACAACACTTTAAAATTAAAAGGTTTTGGGCTAGCCCACTAATAATACAAGCTCAAACACATAAAATAAAAGTATATGGCCCGAGCCATCACCTCTTTTCCCCTTAAATTAACCTTATCCTCAAGGTTCAAGGTTTAGATATCTTCTTTGTATGAAGTTAGCTGCCTCATTCTCTTCACCACCCTTGGATTAAGCAAGTAGTGCAAGATGGCATATATCCCATTCATCTCATCTTTTGGTTTCTCTCAGCCACCTTGTTCATAATGTTCCTATTGAAATACTTTGCTGCAAATTATAGGAGTTGAAAGCCAACCTCTAGCACAAGAAGTATTTTCCACCAGCAGCCGAGAAAGTCGAAGCTTTATAATCTTTGACAGGATCAAGGAAAATCCGAACACATATTTTTCTATCATCAAGACCATGTGTGTGTGAATAAATAAGAACCTTACTTCACTAATCTTTTTACTGGACAAAATATAAGATTCATCCTCACTACAAGGGCGCAAAGACTAAAAACGAATGAAGTAGCTTTTTCCTTTGCATTCATTAGGTTTTTCTTATTCCTTTTGCACTCATCTTTGAATACGAAAAATTGGAGACGTCTCAAACCAATAAGAATTCCTTCCCTTCAGTGCCACACATGCCTTCTTCTGGAAATCTGACAATCAACACAATTTCATCTCCTAATACCCTTTGTAGGTAAGTTCCGATTGTATTCAAATATGTACCATAACTTCCATCCCAACAAAAGTGACAAAAATAGAGATGGGTCTTCTCAGAACCCCTCTTAAAATACTGGCATCAACCTGTCTCATAACAAAAGTGCTTCCCATATTTACTCCAAATGTTAGCCTTGAAAAATATCCTCAAGGGCTTTTTCATACTTAAAATCTCAGTTGTGCCATCCAAGGTTATCCCTTCCAAGTTTTGCCTTCCAATGTAACTATGTATTGTACTCCAGTTTACAAAGAATCCTCAATTGCTAACTAATTTTCAGCGAGCTCCTCCTCTCTCTAATTTCATTGGGAACTGATGAGAGACAAATGGCCTTGCGAGGGCTTGTCCTCTCTTCAATTTCATCTTTGCATGAAAGCTGGTGTTTAATTATCCAATAGACTGCACTATCCGAACTTGATGAGAGTGTGTTCGTTGAAAAAATTGATAACAGACGCTGCGAGCTTTTACCCTCAACACCCACTTTCCCCACTTCGTCCCCTGTCATTTTTGAAAACCTCCTGCAAAGTTCCTCAGATAATAAACTCCAATCCGCCCTAGGATGGTTTACAATGAATCCGTAAGACCGTATATAAGCTTTTCCTTCCAAATGCATCTCTGCAACTCCCAATCTAAGTTCGTCAAGAGTTTGATGAAGTTGGAAATATTTCATGGCTTTCCTTAGCAATTCCCTAGGTCCTTCACCCTCAAATGGAAGGAAATCAATTTTCGAAAGTCTACCATTTCCCTTAAATTCTCCTCTAGCATGAGCATCATTCTCATTACTACTATCCCCTAGTGTACAAATTACACTCCCAGACCTCTAATTAACAACCAACATTTCTATCCCTTTGTTCTTATGTTCTGTTTCATCCACATCAATAACAGTGCCATTCAATTGTTTATAATCACTACCCAAAACTATTACAATTTCTGCACTGGAGTTTTCTTCATCCTTCTCAACACCTAAATCAAATTCCAACTTTTCAAAACCACTTTCCACAATAGTTTCCATCTCAACAACTCACTTGGTAACTAAAACAACTAAACCATTGTCTCTGTTCAAATCGTAAGAACTAACCTATTTTACCAGTTTTTCTTTCGGTTCAGAACAGGAACCCTAGTTCCCTTCTAGTTTAGAATCTGAATCATCCATTTGCATTTTAGAAGACTCGGCTATTTTTGGGTAATGGTTGGACTGGTCTTTGGAGGCTGATTTAGCATTGATAATTTCAATCATCATTGAAATTAGTAACTCGTGCTTTCGATTGATTTCTTCCATTATGCTATCCAATTGAGAGACACCCAAGGACTATAGCTGCTCTGATACCATTTGTCACAGTTGGTCTCCAAATTCTACGCCTCTTAATTGTAACTCGTCGAAAATTAATCTCAGCTGAAGTCAGCTAAGTGTTAACTAGTTAAATGAAGAAAAAAATAAATTGGTTGGGGAAGAAAAGTTGTAAAATTGAGAAGAGATGAGAGATAAAAGGAATTGAAGAATCAATCCACAATTAACTGAAATTGCATAACATTCACAGACAAAATCACTGACTAGCAGAGAAAGAAGAACCGAGAAGAAGAAGAACGGAAACAGTAGAGAGGAAAAGAAGAACTAAGAAGAAGAGGAGACGGGGAGGAATAGGGAAGAAAACTGGTTGCAAGCCACTATTCAATTCATCAAATTCATCACCCATCCCAAATTTTCAATACAATCCTATATACAACAAAACAACACCCTAAGATTAAAGGGCTTTGGGCTAGCCCACTAATAATACAAGCTCAAACACATAAAATAAAAGTAAATGGCCCAAGCCATGACAGAAGGCTCTACAGATCGCACTTGCAGCGACCTAGATCGCGGTTGCAGTGACGTAGATCGTGGCTGCAGTAGCATTAATTGTGATGGTGATGATTTTTTTGGTTGTTGGATGGGTGGTAGTGGTTTTCATGTTTTTGTGGTGTTAGGTTTTTGGTGCTGGTGCTGGTGCTGGTACTGATGGTTAGGTAAGATATTGACGGTGATGGTGGCATCGGAGGTGATGGTTCATGTGGTGGTGGTGTTGGTGTATATAGTCGAATTTTGTTATTTTTTTGGGTGTTTTTTTGTTGGTGGTGGTGAAAGTGGATCTAGCGATATTGGTGTTGGACTTTTGTATTCGTGGGGTGGTGGATCTAGCGCTGTTGGTTGTGGTTGCAAATAGTTGTGGTGTAAGCAGTGTTGGTGATAGTGGCGTTGTGGTGTTGGTGTTAGTGGCGACAGCGATGGTCAAGGGGGACCAAGGGTGTTTATGACCTATAAATTGGTTAATTGTGATCAATAAATCGGGTAATTTGTGACCAATATATAATATGTGGTCTAAAAATGTGATTGTGACTCATAATTTATTAAGTTGGGATCGAAAAATAACTTGTTATCAATTAATTTGATAATTTGTGACCGTTAAATAAGTTGTCTTATAAAATTTGTGATATGTGACTGATAAATGAATTGTGATCGATAAATGAATTGTGACCTATGAACGTTTTTGATTTTGCAACTGATGAATAAATTGTGACCTATAAAATTTTTGAATTGTTACCGAGAAAAAAATCATAATCAATTAATTCGATAATTTGTGATCAAATTATATGAAATTGTGACATTAATATATTTAATTAATTATTTCATAAATAAATTTTAATAACATCTTATTCTTGAAATTTTAAACCTTATTTCTTAGTTTTAAAATGGCCAGTGTTAAACTAATATATATGAAATTTCCCTTTTCTAAATTTACCAAGATTCCATGGTCCGGTCATGTGGTTCACCGGCTACCCCTCCCGACCCATTTTGACACTACTGAGTACTAACCACAAATCTTGGTTGGACTTATTTCCAAGCTTAGTCAAATATGTTACAGATACAATAAAACATCATGAACAGCCATTTGGGAATGCCGCTTCAATATCGTTATAGAATGTTAGTAAAGAGGATTAGTTTGCACTCCACAATTTTAAGAAATATAAAGAAGTTAAAACAATTTGCAAAAGTATATGAAAGTTGTTCTTAAAACTGTTCATCTCTAATAATCGAAATATTTTGTGCTTACAACAAATGTACAATTCCTTAGATGAATGATGCATTGAAATGTGAATCAAGCAATCAGCAATTCATTGTAGTAACCCCAGATTCTGTTATACTATTTACAGGAAAAATAAAAAAAGTAAATTCTGATAATCGAAACCTGAATTTGTGGAAATTACTAGTACGCGAAATCTGCGAGAGCATCCTCAACTAATTCACTTAAAATTAGCTTCTCTATGTCAGCCACAACTTCTTCAACTCCTTCTGAAGTATAACCTGTCCGCCAACCCACATCCCACGCTCCTATCAGATCTCTCTTGCTCCATAGATCTTTTTCCAGCATCGAGTAAATAACATTGACAACAATGATCTCACTGGAAAGCTTGTTATATCTCCTCAAATCCTCGATCCCATCACATATTTCTCGCACCAAGTGGTCAAGAGATAAGCAACATCTTGACCTAGTTTGAGATAGTGGATAAGTTGTTATCCTCCACTGTAGGCTTTTACGCTCCAACATCTCATTTGCACAGTCGAGGAAAAGTTTGGTATCAAGTAGTTCATAACCACGTAACAATGTTGTTGGACAGGATGTTGGTTCACATGTCCAAGTATCAAAGAGTTCCTCCAAATGGCGGAGGAATGATGCATTATTCAGAAGTAAACTTCTCGTATTGGTTTCTGTTTTGCACCTTTCATTCTCTGGTAAATTATTATTTGGCACGCAATTTCCTTCGTCAATGGATGTGATATCCTCGATGATTGGCATAGAAACCTCAAGAGGACTTGAAGTGCTTGAGCACTTATCTGCAATCCAAAAACTTGAAGTGGTTGAGCACTTATCTGCAATCAAAAAGTAGCTTATTAACATTTTCATTAAGGTGGATTGAACACCGTATTCAGGAAGAAAATGAAGTCTATTCTGAAAACCAAACATGCCTTAAATGTTTATATAACTGTATAAAGATGGAGAATAGCATCATGCCGGTTAATTTTTCAATGTGCAAACTAACATAATTTTCTTTTACATCTTCCATATAGTGATCTGAAAAGTTATGGACGCGAATTGTGGCAATCATTTAGGTTTCTATTCTCTATACTTTTAGAAAAGTAAAAGTTTTTGCCTTCATAAGCAGAAGACTTTTTTCTCTCTCTCTCCCCCTATGTTGCACAATTTTAAATGTCATGGTTTGATGCACACGTACACATTGAACTCGCGACTCATAAAAATGCAAATATTTTAAGGTTGTGATGATTTTATGCAAGCAGTGCCTTAATATTATTTCTACTCATAGTTGCTTAAAAGAAGCGCGTTGATGGATTGAAGTCTTACCAAACATACAATTACCAGAAGCATTTGCCATTTCCTCAGGAATTTTCTCTGATGGCATTATTGTCTTATCTATTTCAGTTTTACCAGCAAAATCAATTGGCATTATAGTTTCAACCTGCATTGGAATATTAAATTAGTATAATCAAGAAAAATGACTAACTTCAGAATTGAACAATCCTCAAACAACTACACAGCCTGAAGACTTCTGGTAGAATAATAAAAAGGGGCTCTTCATTCTTAAACAAAAAAATGGGATGGAGACTTACAATAGCTAGCGAGGGCTTGCTATCCGGCTTATCGTTTTTCAAGTTCTTCTTCTGACTATTGGAGTTCATTGATGCAGTTCGTCTCGTGAATTTATCTGAGATGGTAACATTTTCACGTGCAACCCGATTCTTCGAGACATTAGATATCTTGTCCGGTTTTCCGAGCTTCAAAGTAGTTGTGTTTCCCAAAACACGAGTTTCGGAAGACCCTTGAGATTTCAATGTTTTTAATTCTGCTGGTTGCTGGGTATCAGGAGACACTTTTGGTACCTTGTCAATCTTTGTAAGAGCTGATTCTTTTTTCTGCAACTTAGGACTGACCAGTTTTGGTATTTTTATCTTGGTACAAGACAGGTTCTCTTGAACATCTTTACTTTTATCATCTAGTTTTGTTGATACTTCTCCACAAATTTTTGTTTCTTTGTCATTAAGGCGTTTTTTTGGCCTTGGAATTCTTCCAACTGACATTTTCCTGTGTAGCTCAGTGGGTTTCAGAGGTGTTTTCAGATGTTCAGCTGCATAAAGTGGAGACTCCTCTTTCCATTTCCTAGGCATTTGATTACTCTTGTAAGCTTTTTCTTCGTGGACATAGTAATCTTTGTGAAGCCCGGGAACGTGTAGTGGCCTTATAATCACAATGGGTGATCCTGTGTCACGAAAACCTTTTCTTGAGTAAGAGACATTAGAACGTTTTTCTCCATCGATGGACTTTCTTTCCAGAAGTCCTTTAAACTGCATAGACTTTATCATTTCTTCCAATGTTCTTCGATCTTGAACTACTTTCTGAGATGCAAACTGAGGCTTCCTCACCCTTGGCAAATCCATATCAAATAAATATTTTCTCTGCTTCAAAAATTCATTTTTTTCAACATGTTTTTGGGAGATCGAGGGCAAAGGTTCTGAGCGAACTTCCTCCAGTCCCATAAGCTTGGCAATTAGATTTGATTGCTTCGGCTTCTCTTGTTGAACCTTTAAAGGAGAACTGTCAGACGAGGCAAAGTCATGGGAGAAAACCTGTGAGGATTGACTTGAACTGGTGGAGGGGAACTCCATATAGAAGTCTGATTTTCTTCCTTCACAATAATCTCTCTCTCGAGTGGAAGAACTTTTTGGCAACAGATTTTGCCGGGTAAAACTTTCTCTTATGACTTCCCTGAGCTCATCATAACAATCCCTGGTCAACCCATCAGCAGAAGTTCTCGGCTTCTGGAAGTCCATTGCGTGATTGCAATCTCCAATTCGAATGGAATTGGTAAATTCCGTACCTGTGGCTACTTCTTTCTCTTCCATGACCTTTTCCTTCTGCTTTCTATTCAACTTAGCCATGTAACGTGAAGCTTCTTGTAACTTCCCGAGCATTGCTATAGACTCCTGTAGATCAAGAGCGCCTTTTAACAAGTCTTGCGCGATTTTCTTTGATTTCTTATCGAAGCTTACACCGTCTGACCACAAGTCAACCACCTCATTCAATTTCTGTGCTCCTCTAGATACCTCCATGATCTGAAAGGAAGACAGGTTTTGTAACTCCTCTGTGGACCCTTCTGAGACTTTGTCCTTCCTTTTTTCATGATCCGATGAAGACAGATTCAAATTCTTTCGACGCCCTACATTTTTAATACTATTTTCCACTTCCTGAGAATCAGTCTTGGATTTTATATTTGTCTTACATTCAACAACACCTTTGGGATCATCACAAGTGACAAATGATCTGTACATAACCGACCTTAGCCTGTCTTGAGGCATATTCTATGATGATCAAGACTTCAGAAATGAACTAGAAACAGAAAAACCCAGCTCTTGCTTAGCTATGATTCACTGGAAAAAATATAAGCAAATCACAAATTAGTTGCCGGCTTTCGAAAAGGATAGATTTTAAAAATCATTACATAATTCTCCAGTTTGACATTTTCAAACTATCTCAGTCAAGAATGGACTTAATTCTGATTAACCCACCTAATAATATGAGAGAGACCTACAGATCTACCACAACAACAAAAACTTAAGCTTTATTCCCAATAAATATGGGTCGACTATATGAATTCTTTTTTTTGCAGTACAAACTTAACTAGAAGCAGATTTCAAAATCTAAATTCAAAATACTCGCACGGTTTTTTACCTGTAAAGCTTCTCATATCAACCAAATGCACTCTCTTTTAGCTTCTGTAGGAAACCAAAAACATGAATCAAAGATACCCAATAAGGGAAAAAACATGAAAACACAAAGCCCATACGAGAATTTTGAAATCTTGAAGAAACCCATAAGAGAAAAAAATTAATTTCACAGACAAAAATGTCGGTTAACAGTTACCTGCATTGAGTGCTTGGCTTTGATGAGAAATCTGAGATCCACACAAGAATAACGATATTACAAATGGCCAGTGTAAATATCTTTATCACAGATTCAAACAAAATCCATATACAATTTCAAAAAAAGTTCAATTTTGTTCCGTTTCTGTAATTCTCTTAGTTAAATACTTTCATCGAGTTTAAGTAATAGAAATGGGTGAGTCAATGATTGCAGTTTGTAGTGTGAATCAATTATGCTTGTCATGTTTTCATTAATTGGAAGATTTACGAGGGGAGGTGTGATGATGATTATGAAAGTATGTGGGAGTTTTGAGGAGAAACTACCGTGAAGGTGTCCATGAATAATTTAATGCTACTTTGTGCGGTTTGTTGGCTTGGAATATAATATAATATAATAATACTAGCAATTTAAATTTTACTTTCTATTTGTCTTTTTCTTTTCAAAAAATGGAGTATTTTGACCTTTATCTTATGCTTGGTCTCCATTTTTTTTTTAAAAAAATCTTTTTCAACGGCATATTCTTTTATAAAATAATATTATGCATAAAACAAAAATCTTGTTGTTTAACCACACAATTTTAAAATGTATTTTTCTCCAAAAATAAGACTCAAACAAAGGTTAATCTTGCATATTATTGCAACAGTAGTCTTAATTTCGGACAATTTAGGGTTTTAATGATACGTACAATGTATATAAAACGCTAATCTCAGGAAAAAGGATGTACTCAGGAAGGAAGTTCAGTGGGGGCGAAACCAAAAAACCTTGGAAAAAAATCTGAAAATCTAAAAAAACCTGGACAAAAAAACTAAAAAAATATGAAAATCTGAAGAAAAATCGAGAAATCTAAAAATTGAGTGGGGGCGGCAGCCACCACTGGTCCTCAAGTGGGTTCGCCCCTGCTCAGGACATAAACAGATTTGGCTCGACGGATTATTCTTTTTCCTTCTGGATATGCAAGGGCACAAAACAAATTTAGGAAGGAGCGACAAGTTGCAAACTATCGAAGATTGAGATGCGTGGTGGTAGGCTAATAGGAATTTCGTTGCATAGATGGAGTGTCATTATAACGGATTTTTGGAAGTAAATAATTTTTTAGAACTAGTAGCGCTACGAAATTGAAATAATAGGGATCGACTTTTTTCCTTTATATGGTTTAAGGACCAAAACAATATAAGCATTAGAAGTGAAGGACCGATGCTTCAATTCTTCGAAGAACGATGGGAGCATAACTATCTAAAGAGGCATAAATGAAGTGAAAATCTCAATTAAAAATATCTACGAAAATTTAATCAAGTACAAGAGTTCAAGTTTATTTAAAATAATTTATAGAGACAAAAATGCCTTCGATAATACGAACATGTACTAAGTTTCGAATATATGTCATATGTGACTATTACTTTAAGGCATGATATAGAATCATTTGAAAGAAATTAAAAAGGAATGTATATCATGAAGGCCGAAAAGGCCGTGTCTAACACATGCAGTAAATTTCTTAATGATGAAGTTTAACCTAAAAAGAGTTTGGAACTTTATAAGCATTATTAAATCTCCATCTTCTCTAGATTGAGGAACCTCTCGTGCTTCTCATGAAAAGATTTTATTGTAAAGCTCAAACTTTACATAGATTAAGGTTGTGCTTTTGCATGTTTCGAATTTTTTCTTTACATGTCTTTGTATTTTGATGTTCGAAAAGTTGACTTATTACATGATAGAACTCGTATAAATCGGGCATAATAATAAAAGGTGATCTATTTTGTTGTTTACTAAAGTAAAAAGTGAAAAAATAGTGTAAAGTCTAAACTCAAATACTTCATTAGGAACATTAAGAGGTTGTTCTCTTTGTATTTCAGTTTTGTGTTTTGAATTTTGAATTTATTTTTTGTTTTATATTTTGAGTGTCCATTTTGAGATTGTTGAAAACGTATTACTTTTGACATTTTGAAAACATCCAAAACGCCTTTTAAAAATTTTGTCTTGATTATAACAGAAAACACCAAAAACGACAAATTTGTCGTCCTGGGTTTTCTTTATAAGTTTTTAACTTGTTTTCAAAAACGCATTTTCGAAAAGAGAACGCGTTTTCACTGTTTTGAAAAATCGAAAACAGAAAACGGCTTGAAAATGGTAAAGAGAACATGCTCTAAAATATTCATCTACAAAAATGTTCTAATTTTGTAGAATCCTCGGAGACCTTGTGCTTCATTATAAAATTTCTTCCAAGTGATACAAATAAGAAACTTTTCTTTCGTACCTGAAAATGTTACATTGGACATTTGATGTCTAAAACTCAGAATACACTTTGTACATTCTATTAGATAGTTATGGATTATCTTATGGTAAAACTTGACAATTCTTTGTAGTCTCAGTTAGCATACCTACATACATTTTTGATACTCTATACGTATATAGATACTAGTATGTTCCCACATTTATAAATTGATAGAAATGAACAGTGGAAAGTGAGTGTTATTTGCGGAACCTATGAAATTTTAGATAAAAATGTGATTTGACCAAAAAAAAAAAAGTTTATAATTTCATCCCTGCTTGGTGGGGATTAAAATCAAAATTTAGTAACTTTTGATAAAAGTTGATGAAATGTATGGTTAAAAAATTGTAAATTTTATAAAATATGTAGTTAAAATTAATAGTTAATTGTTACTTAAATTACCAAACAGGGCTTAAAGTGTTTATAATCATTTCATAAACATACTCTAACGAGAAAATGGTATATTTCGAAAATATCAAGGTTAAATTTGTCAAATTATTGAATAATATATGCCAACTGCCCAAATGACAAGATTTTAATGCAGTCACAGAAGTCTTGTTGGTTGTACTTTTTCACCATTTGCTTTTTGCACAAAAATAAATGAGCCATGTCCCAGTTTGAAATATGACTATTTAATTTCAAATCAAATCTTATAGGCCAAACAGCTCCTTGTATTATTTATATGCAAACCTAAATAACAATATACAAATTAAGAAAAAATTCTTTAGTTGTTGTCTTGACCTTTTAAATAGCATGTTTGGTATGAAATTGTTCGGACAATAGTAGAAACGGGGGGTGGGGGGGGTGGGGGGGGTGAAATAAATTTTATTTAATAATGTATTTATTCGACTAGACATGATAATGATCATACATTTCGGGTTAAAAATGTTGAAGGCTACCCAATTTTCCAAGAAACTCCTTTTAATCTCTAAATATTATTATTATTTTTTACGCGTTTTGTAAAATAATTGATTATGTGGCTAACATACTGCTTATCGAGAACATTAGCCGTTGTTGAATGCAGAAAATCTATCCAAATTGAAAAATTATCTTCTACTCCACGTTTGGAAAAAAATTGTAAGTTTTTATAATCTGAAGCCAACATCAAACAAAAATTTTAACTACGCACTCACAACTGTTACCTATATACTAACTACACATTTTATGTAACTCATTACTTATTTTCATTATAATTTCTTCCAAACAAGTATAATTGGGAATTCGACTATTCTGCAAAATCCAATTCCTTCAAAAGAAGTTATAGAGAGAAGTCAAATTTTCCAAGGGCCAATACCACATGTTCACATTGCATCAGATGCTGGACCATGCATTGCATCTATATTCTCTTATATACAATTAGGCCCATCTCCTTTTCCTATAGGGGTCTACAAATGCTTAATTTGTGCTATCTAGAGCTATTAGAAATACCATAGCTAATTCTTAAAATTAAGTTTCAATAAGCTCTTTATTTGTGGGTTTATAATAATTGAATTTAATAAGTTGTAAATTTTAATAACAAATATATTTGATTTTATTGGTCATTGATA
>CAIGRF010061031.1:0-13440 GCA_903798235.1 Fraxinus ornus
TGTCACGAGACTCGATCAGTCGATAAGTTTTTCTGCACTTTACATTATTGCAACTAATAACTTTTATAACACTTGAATCCAGGAAGACGATTTCTGACTTGTTCAAGTGGTCAAGAAGTGGAGGGATGTAACTTCTTTGCTTGGTTCGACCCACCAATGCGCGAGAGGTCAAGAGAGCTGATTCCCGCTTTTCTTCAAGTAAGGAATGAGATGGAAGCTGAAATCAGGACCCTCTAATCGACAGGAAATCATATGTAGAGAAGCTGGATCTTAGGATTTGTGATAGGGATTGTTGTAACTTAGAGATATGTGTTTGTGTTATTGTTGGATTTCTTATATGCTGTTAGTAGTAGACGAATTGTTGTTTACTGTTTTGGATTTGCTGGTTTGATGGTCGCATTTCCCAATATTAAGTAATGAAGTACGTGGTTTAACTTTTGATTTGCTCAATTTTATGAATGTTTGGTTCGAATTATGTATGCAACAGAAATCCCTAACCTTTTATAGATGGTACAGTATAGGTCCCAAACCTTTTGTACTTGGTACTGTATAGGTCCCAAACATTTGTAAAATAATTCAACACAGGTCCCAAACTTTTGTCCAATAATGCAACACAGGTGCCAAAAATTGATGTCTAAATGCAGCTGTGATAACCATAATTTCATTTGATTCTTGTACAAAAAAACCAGATTATGCAACAAAAATGGAATAGAAGGTATCAACATTGCAATAAACACAAAAGCCATTGTCATTAGCAACCAAAATGGGAATTCTTCATACAACATCAAATACCAAGTAAAACCACATTACATTAGTTTTTCAGCCATTCCCTAAAAACAAAAAAGAAATTTATCAATCCTATTTCACTATCATGGATTTGTGTTGTTCCCCCTGGATTTCTTTCGAACAGCCTTGTCAGTCGATGTAGATGCCCTTCTATTGGGCTGCGAAGGCTGATATGTAAGAAGATTAGCTTTGCAAGTCCTCATATTATGACGTGTATCCCCATATCCCTTACGTCAAATATGGGTAAGTTACGTGTTATTTTTATGCCACTTCTACCCATCTTCAATCCAGCAACATGTTCAATTTGTTTTCGCAACTTTTTTAGCCTTCCAACTAGTTTCTTCTTCTCAGGTGGATTCAAAGAACGCTTCCCCAATTCTTGCCACAGTTCTTGTACTGATTTTGGCTTAATAACTCATTCTTAAATAACACAAATCAACGTAATCAGTATGCCAATATTTGTGAATAACATTCCTATAATTGCATGCTGCAATGGAATGCCCGTTAACTACCATCTTTTGCAAGCACACTCATTCTTCATCAAGTTCACACTCCATCTCATTCCATCATTGCTACTGACCTCAAATTTCTCACATCTTCAATAGTCAGTTTCCAAAACTCTTACATCTAATTTAGCCTCTTCAGTGGTTTTCATAATTCTTGGACCAAAAGGATGATCCTATCTTTCAGCTGCCTCTCTTTTAGCATTCATTCTAAGCATTTGCTGATGTCTAATCTTCTCAAGCATTGATATTAATGGCTTCTCTCTAGCAATCAAGATGGATGAGTTGAATGCCTCGCACAAGTTGTTCAACAATGTCTCATTTTGAGTGGTCCTAAGAGTGTGATCTATCCATTAGGATACTGTTTTTTCACTAAACCATTGAAATGCTTCTTCACTGGCATCTTTTATGTCATTCATCAAAGTCCTCCATTCAAGCACTGTGGTTGACATGGCTACAACCCAAAACAAAGTGTCAAACCCTCGTGGCTAAGAGAGAAGTTAATGTACATATGTTTTGCACATCATCTGTGTTCTACTCCATCTCACAACGTGTTTATATATTCAACCAACCCCTTTTGTTTGTCTGAAATAAATATCCATGCTATTGGGTTGTGCATCCCTGCATTAATACTAGCTTTTCAAAGAACCAAGTCCAATTGGTTCTACTTTCAACTCAACCACAACCCATGATAAGGGAAACATACAATTATCTCCATCAATACTTACAGCTGCCAAAAGCTATCCCCCAGGCCCAATGTCCAGTTCCAAAAAAATAAAATAAAAATCCATCCAATCTAATTACAGGCCTAAATCCAGCCTTAAACCCCTCCTTACATGCCCCTATGCAGATATAAATTCTTTTTGAATGTATCTCATTGTCCCTCTACTTGTATTGTACTCCGAGGGTTTGTCCTCTTCAACTTTTCACCGTAGTCGCATAATATTTTGTATTGCTCAGTAACAATTCCGTGAACCAATTCAGCACATTTTGCTCTAGTCTTGGTACTCCAATATCTCATACATGCAATCTTCTTTGACCGTGTATGCGAAACTACCCATTAACATCTTCGAGTTATACCTAAACTTACGTACATATTTCTTTGCCAGATATCCAACATGTACTTTTTTATTTTACCATACCATACTACATGTGTGCTCATCCCCAAATGTGTTTATCCTTAAAGTTTTATGTGCCTGTTGATAAGCATACAACTCCCATTGACATCCATTTTATGTTATGTTCCATCACACACTATGTTTATAGATTCAACCAACCCTTTTTGTTTGTCTGAATTAAATGTCCATACTCTTGGATTGTACATCCCTACATCAATAGAAGCTTTTCAAGGAACCAAGTCCAGTTGGTTCTACTTTCAACATTAACCACAACCCATGCTAAGTGAAACATACAGTTATCTCCATCAATACCCACAACTACCAAAAGTTGACCCCCATGTCCATTTCTCAAAAATATCCATCTAACCCAATTACAGGCCTAAATACAGCCTTAAAACCCTCTTTGCATGCCCCTACGCAGACATAAATTATTTTGAATGTATCCCCTTGTCTCTCTACTTGTATTGTACTCCTAGGGTTTGTCCTCTTCAACTCTTCACCGTAGTTACATAATATTTTGTATTGCTCAACAACAATATCGTAAACCAATTCAGCACATTTTGCTCTAGTCCTAGTACGCTGATATCTCATAATGCAATCCTCTTTGACCGTGTCTGCGAAACTACCCATTGACATCTTCGGGACATACCTAAACTTACGTACATATCCAGCACGTACTTTCTTATTTTACATACCATACTACATGTGTGATCATCCTCGAATGTGTTTATCCTTAAAGTTTTATGTGCATGTTGTTGAGCACATAACTCTCATGGACATCCATTTTGTGTTCTGTTCCATCACACACCGTGTTTATAGATTCAACCAACTCCTTTGGTTTGTCTAAAATAAATGTCCATGTTCTTGGGTTGTGCATCCATACATTAAAAATAAGCATCTCAAAGAACCAAGTCTAGTTGGTTCTATTTTCAGCATCAACCACATCCCATGCTAAGAGAAACATACAATTATCCCCGTCAACCTAGGTTGGCCACTTCAACAACTTGACATAAATAATGCTTTCTTGAATAGCGAACTAGGAGAAGAGGATTTCATGATACTACCTCCAGGTTTTTATAAAAAGGGAGAAGAAAACAAAGTATGCAAGTTGAAGAAGTTATTGTATGGACTCAGACAGTCATCAAGAGCATAGTTTGATAGATTTTCTAAGGTGATAAAAATTAAAGGTTATTGTCAGGGACAATCAGATCATACTATGTTTTACAAGCAGAAAAATGGGAAAATACAATTTTGATTGTACATGTGGACAACATCATCCTAACTAGAGATAATATAAAAGAGATGGAAAGATTGAAGAAAGTCTTAACCACTGAATTTGAAGTTAAGGATATGGGACAAATTCGATACTTCTTGGGAATGAAGGTGGCTAGATCGAAGAAAAGGATTAGTGTTTCTCAGCGAAAATATGTCATTGACCTCTTAACTAAAACGAGCATGCTTGGCTGTAAGTCGAGTGACACACCCATTGAAGTAGGAAGAAGGGCGGAAGATGCATGAAAATCAGTTGAAAGGGAGAGGTATTAGAGGCTTGTTAGTAAATTAATCTATATATCACATACTAGATTTGATATCGCCTTTGCAGTAAGTGTGGTAAGTCAGCATATGCACTTGCCAAAAGAAGGTCATCTATAAGCCGTGTACAAGTAAGGTATCCTAAGGGGATTTTGGGTAAAGGTCTATTTTTCAAGAAATGTGAAAGAAAGGAAGTGGATATGTTTACAGATGCTAATTGGGTATGTTCAGCTAAGAATAGAAGGTCTACTATTGGATATACTTTTGTATAAGGAAACTTAGTCACTTGGAGAAGTAAGAAACATAATGTAGCAGCCAGAAACAGTGTTGAGATTGAGTTCAGAGTTGTTGTACAAGAGATATGTGAAGGATTTTGGTTAAAGAAACTTGTAAAAGAACTACAGTTCACTATAAGATTACCGTCAAAATCTATTGTGATAACAAAGCTGCCATCAATATTTCTCTCAATTCCTTCAACAACTAAGCATGTAGAAGTAGATAGATTTCATCAAAGAACGTGTGGAAGACAGAGTTATTTGTATGACCTATTTTCCTACAAAAGAACAAATGCAGACATCTTCACCAAAGGATTACCAAGGCACAATTTTGATGATTTCATCTGTAAGTTGACTATAATCAATATCTACGATCCAACTTTAGGGGAGTGTAGAAATTCTAGATATTAATCATGATTGATGTATGATTAATCATGACTGATATATAATTAATTAAGTCTTTTTATAACTTAGGTTGATTGTTAGACTAATTTCTTGTATCCAAAATGAGAAGATTGTTTTTTCCTTTTTTATTTTTATTGTTGTATTATAAATATGGTGTAATAGGTATGTATAATTAAATCAAAAAATATAGAAAATTCTTATTTCATTCTTTATAGATGTTATTGTTTATTGACTCTGTATTTCTTCCAATTAGGTTCCCCTTTGTGTGATGTTAAAGGTATGACAATTATGAAAAGAGGAAGCCCTCTTCTGCTTGACTTCATTCATGAGGTATGAAATTGTTCAACTTGTCTACAAACACCTTTAGGGTTTCGTGTCTTAATTTATAAATTAGATGTGAATATATCCTAGGTGTACTCTAGTTTCTCTTGTTAAATGCAAGGGAGTGTTTTGAATAGTATGACTATTATAATTGGTGTTTCATTCTGAAATTTTTTACTTTTTATCCCGTCCTTAATGTATGCGGATTAGTTATTTACCACTATCTGTCACAGTTACTACCTTCAAGAAAGAGAATGTTAAGCGACCCCCTAAAGGATTGGAGTTCTTATCCCGTCCAAACAACAACAAAATGGTTTGAATATACTGGGTAATGCGTAGTTTAGTCTGTCAAGGTTAGATAATGGTAATTTACATGCGTGACCCCAACCTTTAGTCCCAGTCACAGTTTTGTGGCCAACATTTTGCATTTAACTCCAGCCTTCCATTTTTGGAGCAGTTTCATCCTTTTGGATGAAAACTGTCCAACTCAGACACCACATTCTATGAAAATACAATTTTACCCTCAACCTCAAATAAGCACCTTGCCACCACCCCAACACAATGTAGAAACACAAGAATCATTACCACTGAAGGAATCTTGGAGTAGGTATATCGTCATCAATGTCAACGTCCTCATCATCACTCTTTTTGGGTATCTTTTTTTATTTGTCTCTTATCCATTCCAATGCATCCTAATAATCAGAACCATTTTACGTTTTACCCTGCTGCAAACTCTGCAACTCAAGTCCAAGCTGATAAGGGGATAGGAAGGCTGAACTTGAAGGGAGTTGGGTTGGGGATTGAATGTGTCTTTTTCTTTTTCTTCTTTTTATGTTTATTTTGTTTTGCTTGTTTGACCTGAAGGGCAAATCTGTAAATCAATTTAATGTCTCATTTGGACAGTTCCCATGTAGAAGGATGAAACAGCTTAGAAAACAGAAGGTTAATGAATTGAATTCCATGAAAAATGTTGGGGATAAATGAGCTACCAGGTCCAAAAGTTGAGGACCGCATGTGCAAATTATCCGTTGGATTAGTAGTCCGCTCATCTCTACTAAAAAAATTCTGCATGCAGGCACCCTCTTCTCTTCTTTAATGTTCCCAGATCATGCACCAAAAGACGTATATCTTTATACTGCTTTTGTTGGAGGAAGTCGAAATAGAGAACCTGTTGGAAATAGGCAAGTAATGAAATCACCATGAATTAAATAGGGCATAATAACGTCGTGAAAATGAAGGCACGAAAAATGATGGAGGCAAGAGTTCGACTCTTTCTTCTTAAGACGATAATACCCCGCACTAGTGCTGACGATATTCCGACACTCGTCTTCCAAGATACAACGACCTCGACTTGTAATAGTAGCACTACAAATTACAAGTCCCTGCGAACCTACTCAAGTTTTGATCTCTCTATAATTTGAAGGACTAAAATGCACGAAAATGATTTTCCAGTCTAGATTGCAAAATATGAATAATGCAGGGAAGAAAGAATAATTTTGGAAGAAGAGTGAATGAAACCGGAGGTATAAGGGCCTATTTATAGAAGTTGAAAGGTTGTGTCCAAAAGATACATAGCCGAAAAGTTGTGTTTTCAACAGACACAAACCTTTTGGACAGCAATCGCCAACCATCAACTGCCAACCGTCCTTCTAGAAGAATCCACGTGCTAGCCACAGAAAAATCGGGGAAAAAATAATAAAATAAATCCAAGCCCAAGACCCGTGTCGGACGGCGGCGGCACGGGCGCGGGCGCGGGCTTTGATCCAACCTACTAGCATATATGTTCTCTTCCCTTCAAAAACTATTGGTACCCCTTGAGCCCCAAACCCAAATCTCAAACTTGAGCAATATAAGGTGGTATATATTTTTCTAGCCTTTTTATGTGAGATTGACACTTTTCCAATTTTCCACCAATTTTAATTCCAATTTTTTTCAATTTCAAGTGGTCATTTTTTTGCCTTAATTTCTATGTTTTCAACAGACACAAACCTTTGGACAGTAATCGCCAACCATCAACTGCCAACCGTCCTTCTAGAAGAATCCACGCGCTAGCCACAGAAAAATCGGGGAAAAAATAATTAAATAAATCCAAGCCCAAGACCCGTGTCGGACGGTGGCGGCACGCGCACGGGCTTTGATCCAACCTACTAGCATATATGTTATCTTCCCTTCAAAAACTATTGGTACCCCTTGGGCCCCAAACCCAAATTTCAAACTTGAGCAATATAAGGTGGTATACATTTTTCTAGCCTTTTTATGTGAGATTGACACTTTTCCAATTTTCCACCAATTTTAATTCCAATTTATTTCAATTTCAAGTGGTCATTTTTTGGCCTTAATTTCTCATTCACCTTAAATTGGTTTTGAGAAAATAAACACACTACATTGATCTACTCATGGAGTAGAAGACATTCTGCCAAAAAAATATCTTGTCCAACTAACGGGACCTACTAAAATAATTGGTCAAAAGTTGGTCAAACCAACTAACAAAAACCAATTTTCCAACAGAACCTGCCAAAGCTTCAAGGTGCTGAAAGCTTCGAGGCTTTTGCTTTTATGAGTTTGATAGTTCGCAGGAATTTGATTCTTGTTCCCTTCACAAAAAAATAAAAAAAAATTGATTCTTGCGCATGTCTTGTATCTGCTGTGTTTCACATCTTATTGTGTAATTGAAGAAGATAGTAACTTCTGATCTCAGACAATTGTTAGGTGCAGATGGAGAACCTGCATTTCTGAAGTACATAAATATGATTTACCAAATTCTTTACTGGGCTTTACTCTTCTATGGGTATTTATCTTAAAGGTTTTGTGCTTAAATGCAGTCAATTCTACTGGAGTAAAGCGTTTCCTCTGTATGGGAAAAACTATGATTCCGTCATCGGAGATATTGACAAGATGGAAAGAGATCTTCCAGGATTTTTCTATGCAGGCAACTTTCCCTTATCTCATTTATCATTTATGTATCCAATCCTTTTCACCTGCCATCTGGACAGAGCTTCTTGTTTGGAAGTAATACAATTTCTCCGTTACTTTTCTATCTGCATTTGCAAGAGAAAGGAATAATGATTCTCTTTCAAGGAAAATGAAAATGCACAATTCTATTCTACATTAGGCTAAAGTAATGCAAAATGCAGTCTCTTAAAACTGCAATCATTAAATACTTCCATTCTGTGACTCGTGATGTTGGGTTAAACTTTGAAAAGGATAGACAAACATCATTCGATCTGCATAAAGGTAGAATCACTGGTGCAAAAATAAATCCGGAACCGAGGAGAACTCAGATTGTACTGTCATTTCAATGAGGAAGTTATATGGTGCGATTTTGAACCATTAGAAAATTTCTGAGTGCACAGGGATTATAATGAAGATATGCCCCTTTACTTGACCTTGTAAAATGTAATTAGGTGATCACAAGGGTGGATTATCAGTTGGCAAAGCGATAGCATTTGAGTGTCAGGCAGCTGATGTTGTAATCTCATATCTGGACTCTGCTTCAAATGATAAGAGAAGCTTTAATTGAAGACAATAAGTTGGAGAAAGGTATTGTTTCTTTGTTATTACAATTCCATTTAAATTTTTATTGATAACTCTTCTTCCTTGAATTCTAAACAACTATTGGTTTCACCTTGTTAGGTTTGAACAGTAATTCTGCTTTTACTGATGTCCCGAGCTCATTTGCTTTTATTCATTTCTGGGAAAATGATTTTTCCTTTTAAGTTGTTTTGTTCTAATCTTAGCAGCTGACCTTCACTTTGCATTGCTATCTCAATTCAGCATGCTCTTTGTGGGGTCGTGAGGAAGATGACCAAAACATGAGCACGTATCATAGCATTAGTACGAGGATTCATCGCCTCAATCAAAGCTTGTCCGTTCATCGATATGAGAGAATCGTACATCCTTTTGTTTGTCCCAGGAAGAAGAAACAGTAGTTGATATGTATTGTAGTTTAATGATGTAGATTGAAAGTTCATGCTTGCATGAAAACTTATTAATGAATTGGCTTTGTTAGCCGCATGCATTTGTCACCAATAGCTTGGAAAAATTGTCCACTACTCAGTAATCCTATGATATGATGTCAAATCAACTTTCAAAAATCCAATTTTAGCTTCTGAAAGTAGTTTACATGCAATTTATAAATTTTAATTTTGAAAGTAGTGTTGTCTAGCATTAAAAACCATTTTGGTGACTCTAATATTACATAAAATGAATAATTTAGTTTTATCTTTCATCGAGTCTATCAATTAGCATCACTCAGATTAATGTTGTAGCATCGGCAATGCTAGATATAATTAATCTTATGNTATAGCACTTATATCCCTTTTTATTGGAGGCATACCCTATGAACACACATTTTTCTGCCTTAGGATCAAGTTTGGACTGAGTGTGATAACTCTTCTTCCTTGAATTCTAAACAACTATTGGTTTCACCTTGTTAGGTTTGAACAATAATTCTGCTTTTACTGATGTCCAGAGCTCATTTGCTTTTAATTCATTTCTGGGAAAGTGATTTTTCCTTTCAAGTTGTTTTGTTCTAATCTTAGCAGCTGACCTTCAATTTGCATTGATATCTCAATTCAGCATGCTCTTTGTGGGGTCGTGAGGAAGATGACCAAAACATGAGCACGTATCATAGCATTAGTACAAGGATTCATCGCCTCAATCAAAGCTTGTCCGTTCATTGATATGAGAGACTCGTACATCCTTTTGTTTGTCCCAGGAAGAAGAAACAGTAGTTGATATGTATTGTAGTTTAATGATGTAGATTGAAAGTTCATGCTTGCATGAAAACTTATTAATGAATTGGCTTTGTTAGCCGCATGCATTTGTCACCAATAGCTTGGAAAAATTGTCCACTACTCAGTAATCCTATGATATGATGTCAAATCAACTTTCAAAAATCCAATTTTAGCTTCTGAAAGTAGTTTACATGCAATTTATAAATTTTAATTTTGAAAGTAGTGTTGTCTAGCATTAAAAACCATTTTGGTGACTCTAATATTACATAAAATGAATAATTTAGTTTTATCTTTCATCGAGTCTATCAATTAGCATCACTCAGATTAATGTTGTAGCATCGGCAATGCTAGATATAATTAATCTTATGATGCATTTGAGTATTTGATTGGGAGAGTGAAATTTATATGAAAAAAAAATAAATTCTAAACAATTCAAATGCGAGCATGAAATTTATATGAAAAGAAAATAAATTTAGACAATTCAATTGCATAGAACTTATTTGTATGAAAATTATTAATTAAATGTGTTTCGAAAAATAAAAATCGCCTATCCCTAAAAAAAATATTTTCCTTGTTTTTGAAGAAAATGTGGTTACATGGTCGAAAAATATTCTCTGTGAAAAAAATGTCAATATACAGCATAAAATAGGAAATTAGAAGGAAAAACACATTTTTCATGAAAAATATTGGCAATCAAACGCACACTTACTGTAATTTTAACTTTTAAGTATATATTTATAATTATTTATTATTATTATTATTGTGAACATATTTCATGAAATCTACTATTATTCCTCCTTATAAGCTATTTGTAAATTTACCAAACAAAAGCTTAATTTGTGCTAAAAACCAATGTTGTAAAAATCGGACCGGACCGACCATTCAATTGGAAAAATCGGGAACCGACGCCTAATCTGGTCCAATAATTATACATAATCGAAAATTGAAAAACCGGATAATAAACCATCAACCTGGCCGGTTTAACCATGAACCGGAAAATCGACCGCGATTTTTCCGATTAATATAATTTTCTTTTTTTTTTTACAAATTTTTTTTTTTAACTATTTTGATGGGCCATTTATTTATTGCAATAGAAGACTAAAATAACTTTTTTATACAAGTTGTCTCCTTTGACTCATTTCTTTTTAAAGAAGATTCTTCTTTCAATGTTTTAGTAATCTTCCAATGTGGGATACTAGCTCATTTTTAAAGGAGACTCCTTCCAATGTTGTAGTAATCTTCCAATGTGGGATACTAGCCAATTGCCAATTCTAAGTGTTTAATAGTTTACTTCATCATTTTCATTAAAAAATCATAACCTCCAACAAGATTATAATCACAAACAATTTTAATGTGAACAAAGCAAATTATTTTGGACATATTAATTGTTAGTTTTTGAGGTTATATAATAAATTACCATAATAAATCTAATTAACGAACATGGATTATATTTACTTTGAATTAGTAAACTAAAATTTAAAAAGTTATTATAGTTATGATATTTTATAGTTTATTTGTGTATTTATTTTATTTCTTTTGTCATCCGGTTCGACCCTTCTACCCTCGACCCTCTTTCTTTTCCGATTCGGGTCGATTTTGAAAACATTGCTAAAAACATCCTTCATCATCTCTTATTCGTGTGCAGCAAAACCTAAAATATTCACAAATGACATGCCAAAGATTACGATAAAGGGATTATATATTTTAATGTTTAATAGAAGATCAAAACCATTAAGTTTAACTTGACATGGGAAATATATAGGACATCGGTCCATATTAGTGTTGGATTTTTTTTACCTAAATTTGGATGAATTTTTTTGAGACAATTATTGTATTTGTGTAGACACAATTATTGTATTTGTTTTCTTCATATTAATCAATTAAATAAAATATTTCGTTTCTCTCTGCCAATTAGTTATTTTGCTTTTTATCTTATTATTTGCTTGCGATCAGGTACTTCATATCATGTCTTATATATTGCATCAACCCCGTTTTATTTTCCAACAAATGGTATTAGAGCTATTGGTTGTGATTGTTCGAGGTTTTTGTTACTGACGGCATCATTGAAGTATAAATTCTACTCTTGGATCGCAATGCAAGATTTTCGTTATAATAAGTGAAGATACGAGTTGTACTCACACGGATGAATTTGGATGATGCGTTGTTGAGATTTGACAAAAAGCCGACAACTTGGACGGCGGAGGAGAAACAACGGAAGAATCGGAATGTACCTTCACAGATCCATCTTCATCTCTCTAACAATATTCTTCAGGACGTTTTGAAGGAGAAAACGGTAGTTGCGTTGTGGTTGACGTTGGAGTAATCATGTATGACTAAAAGTCTAACAAGCAAATTGCATCTAAAACAGATGTTGTATTCTCATTCATAGCTGAAGGCAGATCTTTAGAAGATCATCTGGATGTGTTCAAGAAGATCGTCCTGATATGTAGACTTTAAAGGTAAAGTATGATGAAGAAAACTTGGCCTCAATCCTTTTGTGTTCGCTACCCACTTCGTTTATTTCATTTAGAGACACCACTGAAGATGCAGATGATGCCTTGTTTTCAAAAGAGAAAATGAAGCATTTGGTTGGATATGATGTCAAAGAAGGCATTGTTGTTTATGGTGATCGGAAAAGAGGTAAGTTGAGGTCAAATTTCAGTAATCAGGTTTGTTATTATTGCAAGAAGAAATGACACGTTAAGAGGAATTGCGACAAATTGCAGAACAAATGTAATATGATTGCAAATCATGGAAATCAATCAAGTACTTCAAACGAGACCAACATAGCTAAAAACCATTCGAGTGATGGAGATGTTTTGACTACATCTAACGTGGAATCCAAAACTAACGAGGAGTAGATTTTGAATACAGCTTATGCGTTCCATATGAGTCTCAATCGGGATTTATTTTAAACAAATGAGTGGTAACGCAAGGTGTCATTGTCATGGGTAACAAAGAACATTGTCAGGTAGTTGGTATTGGTAGAATCAGATCGAAACCAATAGATGGAACATGCAGAACACTTGATTATGTTTGACATATTCCAGACTTGAAGAAGAATCTCATTTCGTTGATTACTCTTGATTCGGTTGCACATGCTTTTAGCGTTTTTGAAGGTGTTGAGACTAGTCAGGGCCTTTTATGAAAGTATTGGGAGTTGATTCTGCTACATGGTGTACTTTGACACTGTTTGATAATTTATAATTCTTTGTGAATTTTGGGGAACTCGGTGTTTGGGTTTATGTATCCATGTTGGATATCATGGAAGAGAAAGAATATTTTTTGTGTTGAAGAAAGTTTGGTTCTTGTTGAAGAGTTTAAATTTTTCTGTTGTAGTCGAATTTATTTTTCCAGGTGGAGAAATCTTGAAGTTTCGTTCGTTGCATCGGAATTTGTATCAAGGTGGAGATAGTTTGATTTTTTTTTTTTAATCCAAATTAGGTTGGATTTTTTTTTGAGAAAATATTTTTTTCTTTTTCACGCGTGTTTTTATTGGAAAATATTGGGAAATATATTGTTTCATTTATTTCACGTGATTTTTTATCGTATTTTCTTCTTTGTGATATTTCTAGGGTTTGATATCCACCCTTATAAATATTATTAGGTTTAAGCAACGTGCAATGCACGTTTGCTTAGTTTATATTAAATTTTTTGGTTCATTAAATAATGAATGATGTAATGTTTATGTAATTGATAAATAATTACACATTGTGATATATTAATTTTAATTTGAATAGTGTTAAATTCTAAATTAAAATGT
>CAIGRF010061031.1:15182-28486 GCA_903798235.1 Fraxinus ornus
TATCTTTACTAATTAGATTCATTATCCTACAATTAGTCCCAACACTAAAAATTAAAAATAAATATGTTAAAATAGTTTACTTTGTTAAATTAAAATATTTTAAACTTATAGAAAATAATATCTAACATTAATATATTAATAATCAAGTGTAATTTAAATTAAATAAATGAAAGAATGAAAGTGAATATTACAATTTAATTAGTTGTAATTCAAAATCAAATTAGTCAATTCGACATACATTTGAAAATGATTTTGATGAGCATTTTAACATTTTTTTGTTGTTGTCACTATCCCACATTGGAAGTTTATAAAACTATTGGAGTTAAGAGCATATATAAAATGCACAATCCCACATTGGAAGTTTATGAAACATTTGGAGAGAAGTGTATTTATAAAATGAGCATAACATCCAATACTTCTCCATAAACACTTTATATATATAGAAGATATATTCTTTTTACAAGTTTTGTATTAATGAGTTATAGAATAATTGTACACACACAGTTATTGTATTTGTTTTCTCCATTTTAGTCAATTGAAAGAAAATACTCAATTCCTCTATAAATCAATTATTTTGTCATTTATCTTGTTGTTTGTTTACGATCATATACTTCATATATATTAATATTATCCCCATCCGTTTTATTTCTCAACAATTAGGATCAAAAGATAGGCAAAGTCGAAAGATTTCGTGTGTTCGGCAGCGTGGAAGAAACTGTACAACGGGACCACAACTGAGTAGCTGGACCCTCTCCTTCAAAGCTAAAGTTTCAAGTTTCCAATGACCTTCTGTAAAGATTTGCTAACTTCCCAAAGCTTACCTTCACCCAAGAAAGCAAGACTAAGAATTTACACAAATCGAATGTCTCAATTAATATGCTAATGGGACCAAGAAAACTTCAAGTGGAACCGTGAAATGTGTGGGTGGGGATCGAAAGAATTATTGACTATTAATTTTGTAGAACTAACTATCAATAAATGTGTTATCACCATCCTATCTATCTATACATTACTTACCCCTTTGGATTCTGTTAAAATATAAGGCCGTAGAATCATGACAGGTCAAATATTGAAATGTTAGGCGTGAGATAAAGAAATAGACATATAGTCTTATGATTTTTGTGTGTATGTTCAAGTTAAAAGTATTTCTGACTTTTTTCAATGGGTAATCGACTCTTCATAGTCACATATTTGATTTTTACCTTTTGAAGTTGTTATTATGTACTTGAAGTTGGTCCTCTTGCTGAGTTATCTTAGAATTGTCATACTGTTTCTTGAATTTTTTATTGGAAATGTATGCAATGAAGTACAATGATGTCAGAAGACTTTTGTCCTTCTATAAAAAATTGTAGGATCTTCTAATTTCGGGCAACTATAGGGAATGAAAATCTAGAGATGTTCGTATTTTGTCAATTTGGTTTGGTTTCCGGTTGTCCATGAGGTTTGTATTTTGTCACATCGGTTTCGAACAGGGTAACCCAACTTGGTTAGTGGTCCGAACTTAATATTTATGTTATGTATTAGGCTTTGGTGTTGATTCGTTGTCATGGTTGTGCAATTTGCACATCGCATGATGTTTAGATCTTTTCGAAGCTTCCACGTTTGGGGAAGATACAACAATTGGTTCATCCATCATGTGATCTTATGTGGCTCTCTATGTGGATATTAAGACCAACAAGACATTTAAAACACTATATACTATCATTATTGACATTGAAGATTGAAGTTAAAAGACCAGATGAAATCGAGTAGGATGGATATTAAAAGGCTTAAATTATAAAAAAGAATCAAGATCCAACTATTCAATATTCTCCATTTGGATGTTGACCTTTCTACGTTCACCTCAAGTCATCTTCTTGCCAGCAAGGAAGATTAGAGAAATCTACTAAACTACACAGGTTGGATAGGGCGATTTCTTGTCTGTGTGATAAGTACCGACCCTATTAATGCAAGCCGGACAAACGGCTACAGCAATTCCACTCCATAATTGCCAATTTTTACTCTTTCTTCTTCTTTTTGAATGCATGCTGCAGTAAATGCTTTGCCAGTGTCAGTTTCTTCTTTTCAACCACCAATATATCTCCATTATTTAGCCCACTTCTTTTAATCCCATCATGAAATCACCTCAGAACATTTATACATCTATCCCGAGGATTTGTCTCTATTATTCAAGCAGCTAATATATCTGGGTCTGGTCTCGTCTCGTCTCGTGGGTCTTTTTTTTTTATCTGTTTTCTTCTCCTAAAAAACCCAACATTTTTCGGGTGAGTAGCTCAAGGTTGTTTCTCTGGCTTTTTTAATTGTTTTTTGACCAGTTGAATGCTGGCATTCAGCGATTTACTTGAACAAAATTCACTCGCATTAAATTCTCCATTTGAATTTTTCTTAGATTTCCGGAATTTTGTCTCGTATTTAGTCATTTAATGCTTTTTGAACGGTGTTTGTGCACTAATAATAGTAATGAAGCAAGTGCTTTGATGTCGTTTTAATTGAGCTTCACCACCTTAAATACAGTCTTTCAGGAATTTGTCAATTTAGCTGTTCCTGATTGATGGTTCTGTTTTTGTTTCTCAGTAGCCCATTGAAGTTGCAATATTTCTAGGGTTTTGTTCACAAACTTTGATATTGAAGGTTCTCTGATTGGAATTTGCAAATGAGGTGTTCAAATGTAGTTGTTATGGTGATTCTTTCATGTATTTTCTTTGCTTCAAGTACCCATCAGTTAAGAAGCTATGAAACACAAATTCTTTACCAGCTGAGGAAGCACTTGGAGTACCCAATGCCGCTAGCTAATTGGGAAAATTACAATGGCGATTTATGTAATTTGTCCTCCCCTCCACAAATGAGCATCAAATGTGAGAACAACTCTGTTATCGAGCTCAGAATTATGGGAGATAAGTCTGTTAAGGGCAGTGAATTCAATGGATTCGCAATTCCAAATCAAACTTTGTCTCGGAGTTTCTCTATTGATTCTTTTGTCACTACATTGACAAGGTTAACTAGCTTAAGGGTTCTTAGCTTAGTGTCTCTGGGAATTTGGGGACCTCTCTCTGACAAAATACATCGGTTAGATTCCCTTGAAGCTTTGGATATGAGTTCGAATTTTATATTTGGT
Organism: Fraxinus ornus; assembly: GCA_903798235.1. Taxonomy (NCBI): domain Eukaryota; kingdom Viridiplantae; phylum Streptophyta; class Magnoliopsida; order Lamiales; family Oleaceae; genus Fraxinus; species Fraxinus ornus. The sequence goes on from CAIGRF010061031.1 coordinate 18,298, forward strand.
TTGATTCCATCAGAGATATCTAGAATGGTGAAGCTTCAGACTTTTACATTGGATGGGAATTTTTTCAATGATACAATCCCCGAATGGCTCGATTCTCTAACAAATCTCACTGTTTTAAGCTTAAAGAACAACAGGTTGACGGGCCAGATTCCTTCTACAGTCTCCAGAATAACAACACTGACCGAAGTTGTTTTGTCACACAATTTGCTTTCTGGGAAATTGCCTGATTTGAGTGGCTTGTCTAATTTACAACTGTTGGATATGAGAGAGAACCATCTGGATACCCAATTGCCTCCTCTTCCAAAAGGACTGACTAATATTTTTCTCAGCAACAATTTATTTTCTGGTAGTATCCCTGAACAACTTTGTGAATTGAATGAACTTCAGCGTCTAGATTTATCAAACAATCATCTGGGTGGAATGCCGCCTAAAGAGTTGTTCTCTTTGCCAAATATTAGTTACTTGAACTTATCATCCAACATGCTTAGTGGTTCACTTCTGCAGCATCTCAAGTGTGGGGATGCACTTAGTCTCGTTGATCTTTCAGATAACAGATTTATAGGTGCAGTTCCAACTTGCCTGGACATTGATTCAGATAAGAGAGTTGTGAAGATTCATGGGAATTGCTTCTCGCTTGATATCAGAAATCAACATCCTGAGTCATATTGCAAAAACACTGACGAAGATAAAGGACTGTCTTCTGGAAAGAAAATAGCCATATTTGCCGCTGTAATTGGGGTAATTGTTATTATTGTTGTACTCCTCTTGGTTGCTGGGCTGCTCTTTTTCTGTAAAAGACACCATACAGAGAGGACAGTGGTTCAGCACGTTACACGAAAGACCGTGCAGGATGATTCGCCTCTAGGGATTTCTGCAGCACTCCTTGCAAATGCCAGTAAGTTCAGTTAAAATTCAGTCAAAATATCTGCATAGTTTAGCAATTCTTCGAGAGAAGCTAATCATAGATCCACTCAAGTATATAGTTTTTTGCTTAAAATTCATTTACATATTTTTTTTTGCTTTAGGGATCATTTCTCAAGCGGCAAAACTTGGGACACAGAGTGCTCCAGCATATAGGGTGTTTTCCATTGAAGAACTGGGAGAGGCCACTGACAATTTTGATCCGTTAGCTTTCCTGGGTGAGAGCTCTATAGGAAAGGTACCCCTAGAAATGCTATTTTACTTTCTGAACCGCCCTTTCTTAATAACGAGTTCTTTGCAAATATATGTATTGCCTGATGCACTCAGTCTCCTTAGCATGGTATTTGTGTTTAACATTTCTTGAATGAGAAGTATTTAATACTAGTTTTCCACTGAGAATTATGAGAGGCCTACAATGATAATCCATGTAGAAATGAATGAATACTGTTGTGGAAGGATATGGTTTAACAGTGAAGTTGGCCAGTGAGAACAATGTCTTGGTGAAAGTTGTAATGTTGTAGAACATGAAGAATCAATGACAGGCTAAATATAGTGATACAGCACATAGTTAGGGGCAAATTTATCAATTCATTTTTAGGAATTTTCTCAATGAAAAACGATTATCTGTGTTGATTATATACATTGGACGACATTTGACTCCCAAAACCATGAACTGAGGTCTTATTTTTATAGAAATTTCTGGCAAATTGGCAATTGCTGCCCGAATCAGATAGACAAATTTCATATAAAACATGCCACTAACATAAGAGGTTTAACAATTTCTTCTCACTTTTTAAATTTACTTTAACTACACGTGACTAATATGAACTACCTTACTTAACATTTTGTTCTCATTAACTTCAGGTTTACAAAGGAAGATTAGAGAATGGAACCTATGTTGCTATACGATCTTTGGCTTTATGTAGAAAATATTCTATCCAGAACCTCAAACAACGCTTGGATTTGTTCTCGAAGCTCAGGCACCCTCATCTTGTAGGCCTTTTAGGTCATTGCATTGATGGTGGAAAGCAGGAAGATTCATCTGTCCATAGATTGCTCCTCGTGTACGAATTTGTTCCTAATGGAAACTTCCATGCTCACCTTTCAGGTAGTAGAATTACTGTGTTGGGTTCAGAGTCAAGGTATCCTGAATCCAACTTTACGTCTATATTTCTATGTCATTTTAAGAACCTTCTGCTGTTCATTTTTTGTCATTTGAAAATCCTTTTAAGCCTTTTTCCCCATATATTGGACTTCATTGAGCTTGAATTCAATTATATGTATCTGCAGACACTAGTCCTGAGAAAGCTCTGAAGTGGTCGGATAGATTAGGAGTGCTTATTGGTGTTGCCAAGGCTGTGCATTTTTTACATACTGGGGTGATTCCCCCATGTTACCACAACCGACTGAAGACAAATAATATACTGCTGGATGAGCACCGGATTGCAAAGCTTAGTGATTACGGGATGTCCATAATCACAGATGAAACTGCAAAGGCTGAAGTATGTTTCCTTGATATTTAGACCACATTAGTGGTTGCAAGAGCTTTGCCTAACACATTTAATATCCTTTTTGCAGGCTAAGGGGGATGGCTCCAGATCATGGTAAGGAAATTTCCACTTGAAATAATCTTCTCAGTGGGGGCTCTAAATGGTTTATTGGTTTTTTTCGTTTTTGGAAAAAAGCTAATATCAGAGATTATTGAACTCTGTCGTTGACAATTCATAGTAGAGCCTGAAAATTATCAAATGAAGTTTGTTCCTAGGTTCTTGATCCACAAAATGAAGTTCGAATGTTGTTTGTCTTCTGTGCTTTACCCATTCTCTACTTTCTTAAATTCCTCACCAGTTTGGTAATATGAACAAGTACCTAGCATTCAGATTTTTGTACTTCTCTGTCTCTATACCAGTGTCTGGTTACCCAACTTCTATTATCTGTGCTCTATGATAGCACTGATTCCAAGATTGTAGTACTTGGGGATAAATTAATTTTCCTTCAGCCATCTTCTAGTTTTAAAATATTAAACTGTTTGCTGCAGGCATTTGACTAAGTCAGAGAATAATGTTTACAACTTTGGATTCATATTGCTTGAGTCACTTGTGGGTCCTATTGCAAGAGGAAAAGGAGAAGCATTTTTGCTTAATGAAATGGTATGACATCATTTTTTAACACGATTCCAATGTTCTTTGGTAGTCTCAACACGCTAGAAATTCCAAATGCTATACTTTGAAATCAAAGATTATGCTGCAACTAATCAAGTGCTATCATTTTATATATTGATAATTATTATACATTGGTTTCAAAATACAGACGTCTTTTGGCAGTCAAGATGGTATGCGCAAAATCGTGGATCCAATTGTGTTATCCACTAGTTCACAAGAGTCGTTGTCAATTGTCGTATCCTTAACCAATAAATGTATTTTACCCGAATCTTCAAGCCGGCCCTCATTTGAGGATGTCCTCTGGAATCTGCAATATGCAGCTCAAGTTCAGGCTACTGCAGACTCAGATCAGAAATCAGATACTACGTCACAGTCAGAACTTCAATTGAGATAACTATCCCTTCACAATGACGTTCGTTTGTACTGTGGAACCCTGTTGCAATGTCTTGATGAGGAAGCACATTCGTGGTGGTGAATGGCCATGTACCAACTAGCTATTCTCATTATATTTGTAATTGTGTAGATTGTATATGTTGTTTTGATTTTTCATTCTTTGGTTCACCTTAGAAAATAGGTGATAGTACAGATTAGAGCCTCTCATATATCATTTCCAGACAAACTTGTAATAGGATGTTTTTCTCATTCATATTCTTGTTCTTGTTCTTATCATATGGAACTACTACTGACGTAATGCTGCAGCTTGATGATTTACCCATAAGATGCTTCAACAAGATAGTGGCTCGTTTGGGAGGGTTTTTGGGTATCAACTCATCCAAGAAGTATGGATGAACAATGAATGACTAGTTAATTTAAAAGATCTTCAGTTTTATAAAATCAAATTCTTTAACATGGAATAATATTACAGACCCAAAAATAAAATATGTTCTGGAAAATGCCAAAAAGATGTGCGCCCAGCGTGACCACAACAAGGTTAAGAGCCTTGCGCTCTACCGACTGAGCTAGATGTATGTATTGTTCAGTATTATCTTGATAACAAAAAAGACGATGAATAATTTTAATTGAACGTGACTATTGAAAAATACTCGGTGTTATATNGTTTGAGGTGCTTGCACGGGGCAACACTTGAAGTGTTAGCTTGGGACAATGCTTTGAGTGCTTGAGCTCGGCATGGCTTTAGATTCTTGCTCGGAGTAAGACTGAGGTTTAATCCACATCATGAACGGAATAGACAGATTTTTTGTGGGGTCGTATCTAGTGATGGTAACGGGGTGGGTTCGGGTGCCTCGCCCCACCTCGCCTCGCCTCGCCAATCCCTCGCCCAAGGCGGGGCGGGACGGAGCTTTGTCTCGTTTCTTGCCCCATTTGTATTTTTTTTTAAAAAAACCAAAAATTTCCAATTAAATACAAATTCAAAATTTTATAATCCAAAGCAAACAATACTTAAAATAACTACATTAATATCCAAACAAAACAATGAAAACAAACAATGTTCAAATTTATTTATTTATTTATTTATTTATTTTTATTTTTTTAACTAGGCGGGGCGGGGCACCCCCACCCCGCCCCACCAACCCGTCGGGGCGGGGCCCCGTCGGGGCGGGGTATTTTGCCATCTCTAGGTTGACTAGTAAAGTCGGGTAAACAATTATGTTTTATTGCCACGTGACCAAATAGTTTTATTGCCTCCAAACCCAAAATAGGATATAGTCAAACTATCGGTGCTGTTCCTCAAATTCTTTAGAATAATGCTCATTGTACATTGTTTGGTTGACATCAAGTTTCACACCATGTGTAAATTCAAATTGTGTTTGGCGGGAAAGTGTGTTGTTTTCAAAAACTGTCCAATGTGATGTCGCCACGTATCACATTGTCAAAGTTGATGTCAAAGTTAGTGTACTTGTAGCATGGTTGAATTCTTTATATATTCTGACATTGTAAGCGATTTTTTTGACTCGATAAATTTATTTAACATTTTGATTCGTAATAGAAGTCAGGAAATATAATTCACAAAACCTTCCCAACTCGTATCCTCCTACTCATCCATGTCCCACCAATGTCTAATACTACCCACGCCTCATCCATGATCTGTCTATGACATGTGCATACATGAACATCCATCACTTTCAGGTGGTAAAATCCGTGTAAACTCTTATTTCAAAGTCTACAAGTCTATACCAGACACTTCATGGGTGGTGATTCCAAATATTCTGGAAGCTGACTTTCCAAAACCTTTTTGACTTTCTCCATTCCGCGTCCGTTTATCCGTACCATTATATATATATGAGAAGCAACATTTTATGCATCTAATCATATTCCATTTATCTTTCTCTTAAAATTAATTTCTATCAGTAGCCTCATTCTTTAATTCGACATTGATGGACAAACACCAGCAATACGAACGTGCGTTTAATCATTTTGATGCAAATGGAGACGGGAAAATATCGGCTTTGGAGTTGCAGCAGTGTGTTAACGTTTTCGGATCACTAGGCCGAGGAAGAGAGTTGTCGTTGGCAGACGCAGAGGTGGCTGTCGTTTTGATTGACTCGGATGGCGATGGATTGCTTTGCTTTGAGGATTTCGTGAGATTGGTGGAATTTGGAGTTGGAGAAGAAGAGAAGGCGGATGATTTAAAGGAGACGTTCAGGCTCTATGAAATGGAGGGGAGTGGATGCATTACACCCAAGAGTTTGAAGAGGATGCTTAGTAGATTAGGAGAGATCAGAACCATTGAGGATTGTAGTGTTATGATTAATCATTTTGATCTCAATGGAGATGGGGTGCTTAATTTTGATGAGTTTGAGGTTATGATGTCGCGTTAACCTTAAATTTGTTTCATCATCGTTTTAGTTTCTCATTTCTGTGTATGTATCATCATTCCTTGATTGTGTTGTCTACATTGCTTGCTTATTGTAGAATTAGACATTCTTTCTCCTTTGGATTTAAGATTTTGTTCTTTCACTTCCTATTTGATGCTGCCTCTCTGTCTACATCACTTTCTTTCTTCTTACTCATGCGCGCGCGCACATATAAGTTCTTATGACGGTGGAGGGATTTTCTAAATTGTCCAGATTTTTTTTTCATGAATGGCGGTGGAGATTATTCAGCAGCCATTTCAAAATCTTCTTTTCTCAATTCTAGAAATTGATAGAAGAATATGAAGCACCCAAAATATCCTCGAATCTTCTTCAAAAAGACGGTGTTACATCTTTAATTCTCCTTTTCAGCATCGACTCTTTTCTTTTTCGTCACGTCCAGGTGAGCATGAAACTTACGAATCTTGAAGTGCTTGATTCTTTATTCAACACATCCGCGACTTTAAATATGTAAGGCTCTTTTGTACTTTTCTCTTCATCTATTTCTAGATTGGCATGCTTGATTTTTGATTTTTCATCTATGCTCGACTTTATTATTTATGACTGTAAACTTGTACGTACCTCAATCTCTTGTTGACTTTGTCGATCCTTCGCTAGTATTTCTAAATCTGCATCATTTTGCGAATAACTCTATGTTGCTCTAATAAGCTCTTCTTTATTACTTGACACATATGGATCTTTAGATTCCTTAAGACTTCATTGTTGTGCTTTTGTAATCTCCTCTTGCAATTTATCTTTTGTTTCCTTTAAATCTAGCATCTCCACCCTCTGCGGAGTCTCCCAAAATATGCTTATTTGAACACTTCTTGTGAGACTGTTAATTCCTCTCTCTGCGGAGTCCACTGGGAAGACTCTTCATGAATCTCAATGTTCTTTCGTGAGTCATAGATCCAATCATCTTCATAATCAATTTGTTCAGGCAGGATTAGCAGATTCGTCATTTATACTTGGATTGATTTTCTTTTCTTGAGCATGCTCAATTTTTATTGTAGATGCTTTGACATCCTATTCATCTTCGCTATTGTACTTTTCTTCTTTGTTGGAAGTTGCTACATTGCCTTCTGTTGACTCCTTTTTAAACCAACAATCTCTAGCATAATGGCATCGTTTTCCACATACAAAGCACGAGCCATCCGTTAGTTAATATTCCTTAGCTAGTTGGCCTCTCTTATCTCAATCTTGATAAGTTCCCCTTGTCTAATAGCTTCCATCAATTCGTCCTCTAGATTTATTTTCTTTTAATTTTTTATTATTTTGTTGATGAGATTGGCCTTTTTTATTGCTGAATAATGCTTCTTATTTCTTTATTGAGATCCCTAACATTTGTTTGGTCAATATTTATTTGTTTGGTCAATATTTATTGATCGGCCATCAAATTTTCGAGATAGACTAATGAAGATTGCTCTAACTAATCTTGTATTACGACAATGAAACTTTAAATTCAGGTTTCAAACCATGTATGATTATTTATCTTATTCTAGATTTCTAAGTTTTACTCAAAGGATCTAATTCTAAAATTTCGAGACAAAAAGATTTTTTACTTAGTTAAAATATTGGCTTACCGCTAGTCCTCCTTGAGTGATTGAGAACAACTCGTTTTCCAGAAGTTGCAACCTCATATCATTTTTCTTCAAGAATATTGTGGCTAAAATGTTCCATGCTTCCTTGGGTGTGGTCTGTTCCTTATGTGCTTCAGTAACTCTTCCTCTATTGTCGTCTTTATAGCGAACATAATCTTGCCCACTTCGATTCTACACTTTTTTCAGAGACATAGCTTCCTTGGCGGTGTCACGTTACTTCCATCAAAGAGACTTTCTGAACTCTTTCAAGAGAGGATACGAGTTGATCATGATGAAGATGAGCCAAATGCTGCAGGCAACAAAAATGGGGTTCATTCAAAAACTAAAGATGAGGCAAACCTCATCCCACCATCAAAATCTGCTGGTGGAACCCCTTATGCTTCTGGTGCTGCCTCTAGGTACAGTAGCGAAAGAACTCCCAATGTTGCTCTTATAAGAGCGGAGGACGAATCCTTGAGGCCTGCAGACACTACAACAAATGTTAATTTTTACGGCATGTCTTAAATGCACGTCGTAATAATTCAATAACTAAAAGTATTTACGGCATACATTGATAGCATGTCGTAAAAAGTAAACTTTTACGGCACACATTGATTGCACGCTGTAAAAAAATGAACTAGATTTTTTACGACCTGCATTTGTGCAAACCGTAAAAAATCAAACTATATTATTTATGGCATGCATTTGTACATACCGTAAAAAATGCAAACTAGATTATTTACGGCATGCATTTGTGCACGCCGTAAAAAATGAAAAAAAATATTATTTTTCATTATTTGGCCATTACTATTTGTCATAAATTTTTTTCCTTTTATTTTCCCTTGCGTCTCTCTCGATCGTTTCACAAGTTTCTCTCCTTCGAAATCCACAACTTAGGTTTCTAATTAAGCATTTAGAATAATCACTCAATCATTGCCATTGGGAGCTGTGGCATTGATGTGGCTTCGAGTACAATAAATCAGACTCTCGAGTAGATGGATTGGNATCCATTCTTCTGAACTACAAAACATAAAGTAGGCATTTAGTATTGGTTTTTTTTTTTTACAATAATTGGCTATAAGTAAGATGTAAAATAGATTATTTTTGTAGTGGAGAGGAAAGTTGTATGGATTCAAAAATTCGTAATGAAATTATCAATTTTTATGCAAATTCAAAATTTGTTCATAAAGAGTCATTTTCAATTTTGCCGATCAATTTGCATAAATTGCTGTTAAAAATAAAAAATAATAATAATAAAAAATATATTTTACAGCGTACTTTATGCACGCCGTAAATAATGAAATACTTTTTACGGCGTGTAGCTGAATATCGTAAAACTCATTTATGGCATGCATTTTAGCACGCCGTAAAAAGTGGGATACTTTTTACGGTAAACCACTTTTTACGACATGACTTTATATGGCATGCGGCCACATGCCGTAAAAAGTACATTTTGTTGTAGTGAGAATGTTGTATTCCAAGGTTTCGTGCAAATCGTAACTTTAATGAAAGGAAAAACAAGATGAGCTCTGCCAGTAGCGTTGGGTGACGGGTGAATTTATGTTACTCACTCCATCCCATAATCATATATTTGTTTTTCTTTTTTTGTTTGTTCCAAATTATAGGTCATTTTCCTTATTGAGAGTATAGTTGATTTCTTAATTTTATAATATATCTCTATTTTTGACTACCACTAAAATGAGTTTTCAAGGAAAATGAGTTTTGAAATAGTAATATTTTGGAGAGTGCGTGGTTAAAAAGTTGAATATTTTTTGAATTTATATGCAAAATATTTTATTGTAAGAATATATGATTGAAAATGAATTTGAAAAAAAAAATTATTTTAATGACTGTCAAACACGAGCTTAATTTGTCTTGTTGTCAATAAATATAAACTACTCAGATTCAAATTATTATCTAAATAAAGGTATATTAGGAAAAAAAAATGCTATTTAGTCTCATCGAGGTTATAACCCCATTTTAGGTGGCGTTAACGTATCATTAAATGATAGGTAAATTTAAATAACTTATATAATTTTACCTTTCACTTAGTTTATCATCTAACGTTATCTGAACTAGGGTTGTAATCCCAATAATGCTACATAATATTACTCATAATTTACATTTTTTAATTATTTTAATTATATTTTTATAATCTATGTGAGAATAGAACAAAGTTTTGGCATGATTTATATGGCCAGAGCCAACGTTCTGAAATTCTTCCCTCAACTAAAGCTCCTATTTGGTTTTGGATTAAAATCAAAATAAATATCGAGTTAAAGTGAATAATCAATTATAATCTACTACTTTCTTGCAAATTAAATTTTTGTGGCTGATAATCCGTACCTTACAAGGTTCATTTGGCAGGGTTATTGCTTCTTTTAGAAGATTTTTTTTTTTTTACTACATTAAAGATCCGTTTGATTGCAAAAGTGAAATTTGCGTGGAAAGAAAATGAATTTTAGGGGATTGAATTGTCTAAAATTATTTTCCTGAAAATTGTCAATTAATTGTGTTTGATTGACATAATTTTTCACCTGAAAAATGTTAAAATTTTGGATATTTTGATGTTCATTTGACTTTATTTTTCATGAAAATTGTCTATTAAAGAGATTTTTTTTTTTGACAATTGGGGATAGAATTTGTTTCCATTGCAAAAAAAAAAGGTGGAAAAATTCCACCAAAGTGGTGAAAAAACAAATTCCATGAAAAC
>CAIGRF010061144.1:20018-39085 GCA_903798235.1 Fraxinus ornus
TTTAAATCCTTGAAACTATGTAATTTCCTCCTCATTTTATACTAATGTATTCCAACATCAGAATCACTCAAAAGTCCAAAAGTGGGATTATACAAAATGAGTGCTTTCCATGTTTCGACAAAAGATAAGAGGTAGAAAACTGGTTAATAAAACTCGGGGTTCGACCAAGTCTTGCCATAGAAGGTATTGCTTTCGCCTTCAATCTAAAGTATTATCGCTCGTTCAAGATTCATAAAATGACTATGATCAATAACGTCTAAAATACGGTGCATGCATAATATCAAGCGATAACATAGCATAACACAAATATGGCATATGTGAATTTCTTTTTTTCATGATTAATTCGTACGCCGAGAGTTCAAATTGAATATATTGTGCTACGCAAGCACTACGGCCACAGATGTACCACTATAGTAACCTATAAGCCATGGAAGCTCGATGCAGCCTACACAAGTCGTGATGCATGGTTTTACAACCCCTACGGCTACCCTTGCCCTTGACTTTTGGTAATGAACATTTCGACTATACAAGTCCTCTATGCGTTATACAACCCTTATGAAGTACTTTTGCTATCTATGGTATACAAACATAACTAGGGATCTTTGCGTGTCATACAACAATCTTGTTCACTTAAGCTCCTATTGCTCATGATTCGTATAATTTTATTTTAAATAACCTCTTAATAACTCAAATGAACACATAGCGCACATATACTTATGCGCGTGTAACGACTTAACATTTCGGAATAATGCAAATAATAGTAAATTACTCACCTTATTCAAAAAAGAGGGGCAAAACGGGGGACATTTTCTTTTTATGATTGATTCAAATGCATGGGAAAATATAAAAAAATACATATTCAACAACATAGCCAAAATAGTCATGCTAATGTGTTGACCAAATTGGCACTCCATACCATGATTTTGAATTAATGGAGTAATTTGACCGTAGCCTACCTTTTTTTAAAAAGAATAAAAATAAAACTCGAGACGACGACAATGTTATAGAAAAAAGAAAGTAAAAACCAATTGATGCCAAGCAAACACAGCCATCGATCTCGAAATTATACTCAAAATTGACTAAAATAGGGCGTACGAAAAAAATTATTAATTGTTTTCAACAACAATTCAAATAAGTTGATTTACAAATTCAGTCGAAATTAAACATTAATTTTAACACATTTATAACTATTACTTAATAATTTTCACACATTTCGTGGGATTAACTAATATTTCTCTTAATAAATTAATTTATAAATTTGCCAAACGAATTCATTTGTGTAAAAAAAAATAGATGTCAATGCAACCTCGTTTACAAGAATAATGCTATTATGTGTCGATTTCTCTCTTTCCTATTATCTCTCTCCAATATTATTCTTGAGACTAGAAGACAATATGTGACATTTTGGACATTGAATTTTGACCTAGAAGTATGACAAAATATACCAAAAATTAACATCATTAAGAAATCCCTTGTTCAAACCGAAGCTAATTAACCATGGTTAAGGACTTTTCTCTACCCTCAGTTAAACCTTAATTCCTAATAAGTCAAAGAATAAAAACTATTAAAATAGCAATTAAAAAAAAAGAAAAAAAGTTAAGGTGTAGATTCTAAACTAATGCTTCATTTATGAGGGAGGGCGCAAAATATGTTTGAGCCCGGTTCTTTTTCAAAAATGTATTTTAAAATAGTAATTTGATTGAGAGCGTGTGATTAAAAAATAAGAAAAAAACTTGAGTTTGCATGTAATATTATTTTATTGAAAAATGTGTTGTTAAAAAAAAAAATGCATCTAAGAAAATTTATTATTTCTTTACCATTTTTTTTTTATCTTTTATCAACTAGTAAAAATATAGATTTTACTATGCATAGAAGGTGTAACGAGTCTGTATTGTGAAGTCAAATACAACTAGTAGTGTTAGATCAGCCGAAGGCTCGAATATTACTAATTTTAGTTTTCTTGTTATTTTTTTCAAAAGCCAAAATAGTTAAAAACAACGCCCAAATTCATTATGGGACTCGATTTACACCTCTAGTCGAGGATCGCTACCCTAAAGAAAGAAAGACGAATACCTTTTTCCTAAGGGTAGGTTGGAGTCACATTATTTTGGAAGAATGTATTTTGGAATGGTAGATTGAGAATGTGTGGTTGAAAAAGAAGAAAAAAATATTGATGTAATAAAAAAATATTATTTTATTGAATAATGTATGGTTGAAAATAAGTAAAAGAATGAGAATAAAAAATTTAATGCGACTCAAATTATGGCTAATAGTAGAAATCATTTTGCCTCCAAAAACAATTCCATTTGACACGAAAATAAAAGCCTTCCCTAACTAACTAACTGAGGCTAAAAGTAGAGTTAGGTGGGTCTCCCCAGTCTGGTTTGGTAGGCGTTTAATGCTACCCCATTGCCGCTTTCGATATTATATAAGGAGGTTTCTCTCCTCTGCGGAAGTTAAGAGTCTCTCAAAAATTTTCACCTGTTGAGAATTCAGACTCAAAAGTTTGATCATTTGTTTCTCATTTTCCTGTGGTTAATTTGTTTTGCTGATTTTCTCGCCGGCGGCGAAAGGATCACAACTAGTGTTAAAGCATTTGAAAATCCGCCACCGACCCAGTTGAGAACTGATGGAATCCACCTCAGATAAGTTATGGCCTTTGGATTTGATGGCCTCGATCCTAAAGGGCGTGAAATTCCAGCAGTCGAACGGGTCGGTGGAGATTGCAGGACAGCCGGCGGTGGTGACGACGTTGATGGAGAACAGGGACCTGATGATGGTCTTAACCACTTCTGTGGCTGTGCTGATCGGATGCGTTGTGGTGTTAGTCTGGCGGCGGGTTGCAGGATCAGCTACGAAGAAGGCGGTGGAGCCGCCTAAAGTGGTAGTGCCCAAGGCGGTGGTGGAGGCAGAGGAAGCTGACGATGGAAAGAAGAAGGTCATTATCTTCTTCGGAACTCAGACTGGTACAGCAGAAGGCTTTGCCAAGGTAAAAACTTTATTATGGTAGTTTTACAAATTCCTTTTTTTTTCATTTTTTCATTGTTTTTTATTCTTTGCACAGGAACTTGCTGAGGAAGGTAAAGCTAGATATGGCAAGGCTATATTTAAAGTAATTGATTTGGTGAGTTTTAAATCCATTTTGATGTTTCTTATTTTGTTTCTGTTTTACTATGTAAATCTTTGATCCTGATATTGTGATCACTTGATTGAATCTTTTTATTCTGTTTTACTATGTAAATCTTTGATCCTGATGTTGTGATCACTTGATTTAATCTTTTTATCTGTTGTTAGGATGATTATGCAGCAGATGATGAGGAGTACGGGGAGAAGTTAAAGAAAGAAAGTTTGGCGTTCTTCTTCTTAGCCACGTAGGTTTCGTATAACTTTGCTCTTAGTTGCTTAAAGATACAACTTCTTATATTTATGGCTGAATAAAATTATATGTATACATCCCGTGAAGTCAGATAGTCAATGAATTGTTTGTATCCAATTTTTCATTGATTTTCGTTGATTTGGTTGGTGGTTTCAGATATGGAGATGGCGAGCCTACAGACAATGCATCGAGGTTCTATAGGTGGTTTGCAGAGGTAAAATATAATTATAGGGAGTTACCTTCTCATAGGACTCTGCATTAGATTTGAATTAATTTTTATCCGCGGTGCAGGGAGAAGGGAGAGGGGACTGGCTTAAGAACCTTAATTACGGAGTATTTGGCCTTGGAAACAGACAATATGAGCATTTCAACAAGGTCCGAGATTAATCTGAGCTCTATTTTATTTATGTATACTTCAAATGCGCATGATTCTAGATGACATGATGTAATTGTCAACTGACTTCTCTTTTTAATTTCTCAACAGATTGCTAAAGTCGTGGATGAGCTTGTCACTGAACAAGGTATTTGTTGTTTATTTCGAGTTTTATCCTTTTCAGTTTTTTTGGTTAATTTTAGCCATATGAAATGTTTTGACTCAATGATAGATACTATGCTAGTTTAGGTTCTTGAGATATCATTGAATTAATTTTGATCCCTTATAACATTAAGTATACCCTTGGATAGAGGTTGTCTGCTTCCGAGTATAAACTGGAATTTATATTTGTGGTGAATTCATCTTTAATATGAAAATGAGATAGAAATCAAAATTACTTACTTGAACGTTATGTGTGAGTAATTCTACGTTGCCTGTTACATGCACCTATCATCTTATTCTTGTTTTTATCTTCTCACCTTCTCTTTTTTTCTGATTCCAGGTGGGAGACGACTTGTCCCAGTGGGTCTTGGAGATGATGATCAATGCATTGAAGATGACTTTGCTGCATGGTATTCAGATTGTATTATTATTTGAAATGAAGCACTTTTATCTTTTAAAGACAAGGAGATTGTAGCTTCAATAATTCTGATCAATTTTTGGTGAATATAGGCGTGAGTTAGTGTGGCCCGAGTTGGATAATTTGCTCCGTGATGAGGATGATGCTACTGTTAATACTCCATACACTGCTGCTGTCCCAGAATATCGTGCTGTTTTTCATGATCGCCCAGATGTGTCAATTCTGAAGAATGGATCAATTCATGTCAATGGTCATACCATTTATGATGTTCAACATCCTTGCAGGTATTGAAGGAGATATAATTTGTTTCTTGGTGGTCCTTTTTTCTCAATTATTTAGTTTACAAAGATATGTTTTTCTCTTCCAGACGTTCCCTAACATTTAAGTATTTTTCTTGAAGAGCTAATGTAGCTGCGAAGAAGGAGCTTCACACTACAACATCTGATCGTTCTTGCACTCATTTGGAATTTGATATTTCTGGCACTGGACTTGCGTAAGTTTCTGCTCCACATCATCTGCCACATAATACTTGATTTCGTAATATTTAAACTAGTAAAACTGTAAAAGGGTTTAGTTTTATTTAGATCTTGTTTATTTATTTATTCTTTACTTTTCTCCTTAGGTATGAAACCGGGGACCATGTTGGTGTCTACTGCGAGAATTTGATCGAAACCGTGACGGAGGCAGAAAGGTTACTAAATTTGTCCCCTGATACTTACTTCTCCATTCACACTGATAAAGAGGATGGCACCCCACTCAGCGGAAGCTCCTTACTACCTCCCTTCCCACCTTGCACGCTAAGAACTGCACTTGCTCGATATGCAGATCTCTTGAGTTCTCCCAAAAAGGTTGGTTATGCTCCAATTTATTAAATTATTTCCTGGATTTACCTTGGGAAGAACAACTGAGTATTAATGGTCGGTTACACGTGTTTTCCAGTCTGCCTTAATTGCTTTAGCGGCCCATGCTTCTGATCCAAGTGAAGAAGATCGACTAAGATATCTTGCATCCTCTTCTGGAAAGGTGTGCTATGTTCAGTCCATATCTTGATATTGAATTTGGTTGAAAAATCACACTAAGAGCATCACTTTCTTCTTCAGGATGAATATGCTCAGTGGGTAGTTGCAAGTCAGAGAAGCCTGCTCGAGGTCATGGCAGAATTTCCATCTGCCAAACCTTCACTTGGTGTCTTCTTCGCAGCCATTGCGCCACGTCTGCAGCCTAGATATTATTCTATCTCATCCTCCCCAAAGTGAGTAGTTATTTCCCCTGCCCTGCTGTTCTCTATGCTCGTAGCGTTACACCACGTATTGCACATTAGTGCAACCAAAAGGACATTTTTGTCTTGGGCTTTCGGAATATGTTTGGAACAATCATTATTATTATTCTTAACCTGCTCCTATCAGCTGACTATGATATGAGGTCTTTTGTGGACGGTGAAAACGATCACATTTTTTATTTCATGAGATGTAATAACATGAGAAAAAATTATACTTGTTTTATTTTATTTCGTTTCTTTTAATTTTCATTCTTTTCCCAAAATTCTACTAAGTACTAATCATCTGCGATATATGTTTTGCAGGATAGCACCCTCTAGGATTCATGTAACTTGTGCACTGGTCTACGAGAAAACACCTGTTGGAAGAATTCATAAGGGTGTCTGCTCAACGTGGATGAAGGTATTGGTTTTGTACTCGGTTTATATGTTTCCGTAGAAATAGTTAATTATCAAAGGAATGGTGTACAGTTTCCTGAATATTATAAATTGCTCTAGATTTATCAGGACTTGTATATTTGTTGGACATGCTATCTTTGAGTTTAATGAGCTTATTTCATGTAAATTGTACAATCTCTCATAAGCTTGTTTGCTCGCCGTTTATCCCTTTCCAGAATGCTGTTTCTTTGGAGGAAAGCGTAGACTGCAGTTGGGCGCCCATTTTTGTTAGGCAATCTAACTTCAAACTCCCAGATGATCCTAAAGTGCCAATCATAATGATCGGCCCTGGTACGGGCTTGGCTCCATTTAGGGGTTTCCTTCAGGTTTGTGAGAAAGCACTCATGTTACGTACTCCGTGGTCCTAGCTTCTCCTAATGCTGAATAGTTAATGATACAACAAATATCTGCTAATTTCAGGAAAGATTAGCCCTTCTCGAATCAGGAGTAGAACTTGGTCCTGCTATATTATTTTTCGGCTGCAGAAACCGTAAAATGGTTAGTAAATCACTAATCATTTGTAGCATTGGCGTTTTTGAGAGACATATTAGTTATAAGATTTCTAAATTAATTTCATGCAATTTTCAGGACTTCATTTATGAGGAAGAATTGAATAAGTATGTTGAAGCTGGTGTAATTTCCGAGCTAGTGATAGCTTTCTCACGTGAAGGACCAACTAAGGAATATGTGCAGCATAAGATGATGGAAAAGGTATGCAACCTTTTCCACCTATTGCTATCTAACTAGTTTTTGGCTTCAGATTTTAATAGAAGTTCAGAGATTTGTAATTGCATATTGTATTCAAGTCGTTTAGTAATATTTTGTGGTGTGCAACAGGCTTCAGATATCTGGAACATGATTTCCGAGGGAGGCTACTTATATGTCTGCGGTGATGCTAAAGGAATGGCCCGGGATGTTCACCGAACTCTTCACACTATAATGCAAGAGAAGGTATCTTTTTTTTTTGTGCCAGTTTGGCTTTTCTTTTTATTTCCACACCTTTCCCGCTGGTTTGGTTCGTGGTAGACGATATTCTAACTTCTTTTTCTTCTTGAATATTCTATAATCCACCTTACCCACAAGCCATTGTTGCAATATTTCACCTCTGGTAAATATTGTCTATGTGACCGTGACCAATCAGTTTTTATATACTCAACTTAGGCTCTATTTGAGATTTTGAGGGGAGATTTGCTTGAGGCAATGATAAGGTCAACTTCTTTAGCTGATTAAGCCTGCACCTAATTAATCCCACTGGTTATTGTTTCAGGGATCTCTGGACACCTCTAAAGCAGAGAGCATGGTAAAGAATCTGCAAACAACTGGACGGTATCTGCGTGATGTATGGTGATCATCCCTCCAGTCAGCGCAATTCCGTTAAGTTAAAGAAAAGTTTTTGGAGGCAAAGTGCAAAGACTTTCCACCTGCAGATGGGGAGTTTCGAGTGTTGTTACAACAGCTGTTAGTTCTCGCGATTCTTTAAAGTGGCTTTATTCGTGTATTTTTTTTTTTTGTTCGTGTAATTTATACGTAAAAATGCGTATGACATAGAAATAGTTAGTGTCATAATGTTAAGTGTAGCTACTGAACTCTGTAATCTTATGAACCGGCAAGATTCGACATGACTCTAATGCCTTTTTGGTTAGTACATTGCTGTTCTAAGTTCTAATTTTTGCGCTAACTGTATTTTTGAGATTGAATAAGAGACGGAAATTAAAATATTGTTTATTATAATATTTAGATCTGAACAATGTATTGTGTATGCATTTAATGACTACCGTAGGGATTATTAGCACACGTCTTAGAAGGATAAAATTCCACATACTAAAGAGTTGGGTTACTCGTATTAACAAAGTTGATTTGTTAATATTAAATTTTAAGTATTCATTCGCTATCAGAGTCCAAAATGTTCAAATGAGTCGTCAGAATATTTGAGGTAATATCAAGGATAACTCGTTCAAATACCTGGCCACCAAAATGAGAAGAGGTGGAATTTCATGGACTTATGGGGGTAGGTGGGAGGTGCCAAGTTGAGTTGTGCATCATTAAAAAGTCCCTATGTCCCTTATGTAAGGGCCTGTTTGATAGGGCCTATTTTTCCATTTATTTTTCACTTTTGTCATATTTGATGACATTTTTTTTCCATGGAATTAGTTTTCTACCTTTGCCGATTTTCTTGGTTTTAGTTGAATTGAAGGTGGGAATTGGGTTTCCATCTTCTTCTTTTTTTTCTTGCAATAGAAACAAAATCTATCCCCAATTATAAAAATAATTATCCCTTAAATTGACAATTTTCATGTAAAACAAAGCCAAAAGAACATCAAAGATTTTCCTTTTTTTTTTTTGGCAATCCAAACAAATTATATTCCCAATTGTAAGAAATTTTATCCCTTTAATTGACAATTTTTATGAAAAACAAAGTCAAACGAACACCAAAAGTTAGAAAAATTTAACATTTTTCAGGTGAAAAATTATACTAATCAAATACAATTAATTAACAATTCTCAGTAAAACAATTACTAGGGAATTCGTTTTCTTTTCACCCAAATTCCATCTTTGAATCTAACGGACCCTAACATTTTGAGTAAAAGTTCCCAAATCAGGTGTGCATACAGCAAATTTCAATGCTGGATCTCAATAGCATGTCCCTAGTTGGATATCCAAAATTTAAACTAATTTGTGTGAGACATAATAAAATATAAAAGAATTATGTTCATTCAACCATTTTTGTAAGGATTTCTCTTTTTATTTTCTTGTCCTTTTGACTGGATATTCTCGACAATAGCATCTCAAATTCAGGATCTTCCGTTGTGCGAATTTCTTAAGAAACGAAATTACAAGCACGTAGATTCAAGCCACATCGACTACTCCAAAAGATCTCATCTATAAACCGACCGGTTACTGATACAAATAACATTAAGAAATGTCATTTATTGGAAAACGCAACCACAAAGATTTGGGACCAAAAGCAATTAGCATGGACCATTGAATAAGTTTCTTCAACTTGAGTTGGCGTCAATAACTAAACCAAAACGAACTGAAGAAGATAATGTCAATGAACCTTCCTATTAATTGGATATTCAGGAATGAGACTGTATCTAAAAAACTTACTAGCAGACACTCTTGATTCTTCTGCATCGATCGATAAATGGTTTAGCACTTTATCCCCATCTAATGATTGCCGAACCCCATGTAAGACCAGCTCCGAATCCAGCAGCTGCAATTGTATAGGCTGGCTGCACCTTCCCACTTCGTACAGTCTCGTCCAGTGCCAATGGAATGGACGAAGTGCTTGTGTTACCGTAGTTTGCCAAGTTGGATATAACACGTTCAGATGGGACCTCCAAACGTGTTGCAACTGCATCAATAATCCTCCGGTTTTCCTGCAAATTAGCCAATCCCCTCTTTTATCTCAGTGGATAATTGTATAAATATGACAGGTTTAGAGGTCTCAAGGCAAAAACATACAATTCCCTATACTTATCGAGTAAAATGTACTGGATTAAGTTGTAGGCAAGCACTGGATATGTAAAATATAATTTTCTTGCCTTGAACTTTAATTGATTCAAGTGTTGGGAATTATTTTCTGTTAAATTTTCGGAAATGCTAAGATGCTGATTCAAATAGATCAAACTCTACTTTCTCATTATATGATATATTATAGGTTTTTTTTTTATACCTGATGAAGACGCAACCTGTCTAAGCTGGATCCAGTAAGACATGCCTTCTCCAGAGCAGATTCAATTGACTGTGGCACAACACGAACAGCAAAGTGGAAGACCTCTTTACCATTCATCTGGAAGCAGGAGTAAGAGGAATTGCTTGGGGAAAATCCTAGTAACGAGCCATTTGAACCTAAAACATGATCTGTTTCATTTTATAACAATATGAGATAACTATAGACACCCCTTTTGGTTCTAGTATTTCTTTTGGAATTCCCATTTGGATTAAACTACATTCCCCACAAAGAAAATTGTTTCTAGGGTAATATCCAAAGCAATTTTCCCGTCAAGGCCAAGTTTCCCCGTATGATACATAAGACCGCTAGACAGAACTAAGAGAATAAAGGTTATTCTCCATGCTTTAGACAAGAACTTCTGGTAAAATGTTACTTGCCCGAAACCCCATCTAACACTTGGTTAAACGTTGTAAATTGTAGTAATGTCAATGCAAAGAAAATTGTGTTTCATATAGTAGACAGAGATAGCTGATTCAGTGGTAAATCTATGGCCTTGCTTGAAATTATCTTCCTACAACTAGAGCAACGTTAGGTCTTCATTACCTGCACAATCTGTTTATCTGCTAGGCGACAACACGGTTTCTTTTGGGTTCTAAGTCCACATAAAGTATGATCTAATATACGAGGCAGAAAATGAGTTTAGCTTAATAAATAGAAGGCAGTGGATCAATGGACTCAAACTACCAGATGCACAATAATTCTCATACTAAACCTATTTAAGATGATGTACAACATAGATGATGCCCCCCTCTCCCCAATTAACAAAAATGATTTTCAATATCCTCTTCTATCCATAATCCGTCTTTCTTGACTACCTTGAAAGATGTCTCGTGCTTGTTTATGCATAAACCTTTACAAGCAGCTTATGAAATTCAATGCAGATAATGACTCCATATCCTACCTTGAATAATTTGAGTCTTCCACCCACCCACCTACCCACCACTATGTATGTATACATAGAGAATGTGTGCTTGGTGTCATATGAAATGGACTACCTGAGTCCATTATCCAAACCTTGCTATGGCTTGCTCTTGTTGTAGCAAGGACTTCAACATCTTCACAATCTCCAAATGCATTAGCACAATCTCCATCTTCCTTGTTATTTCCTTGCTTCATCCACCTCTTGTTTCTTTGTGGACAATGTTTCCTAAAGTGTCCTTCTTGATGACAAATCCAACACACTCTCTTTTCTTTCCTTCCTTGCACACTCAACACTTCTCCAGTCATCTTACCATTCAATTTCAGGTCCAATTTCTTTGAGTGGGCTGCTGCAACAACTTCCTTTATGGTCAAGGACTTCTTGCTATACTTGATGGTGTCTCTTAGATGATCATAGGCTGGTGGCAATGCTTTTAACAAGAAAATGGCTTGATCTTCTTCCTCAATCTTGATTTCAAGATTTTCCAAATCTGAAACCAGCTTTGTAAACTCATCAATGTTGTCATCAATTAACTTTGATTCATCCATCTTGAAGCTATAGAACTTATGCTTCAAATAGATTTGGTTTGGCAAAGCTTTAGTCAAGTAATGCTCCTCTAGTTTACTCCACATTTCAAAAGTTGTCTTCTCCTTGATAACCTTCCTTAAAACCGTATCAGAGAGGCTGAGGATGATGGTGTTTCTTACCTTCTTCAAGATGTTAGCCTGGTTTGAAGCCTCAGTTCCATATTTTCTTTCAAGGCTTCTTCCAATCTAAGATTGCCAAGGTGTGCCATCATGTTTTCCCTCCATAGGTTGAAATCATTCTTGCCATCAAACTTAGATGTTGACATGGTGTAAGAAAGATCCTGGCCAGTAATCTTCCTTCACCAGATTTTTGTTTCAATTATCACAGAAAATTGAGGACAGGAAATCAGATTTCTGGAATTCTTCTTTACAGATTTTAATCCCAGCTTTGATACCAGTTGTTGGGGCTGAATGGCTCCCTTATATCCAGCAGAAGAAAGAAACCAGCAGAAGAAACTAGCAAGAAGAACACAGAGAATGAATTTGAAACAAGAAGAAATCCTCTTTCCAGCCTTTATTTACCAAAACTAAACATGATTTACAAACTAGAAATCATCATAAAGATTTTTTACCCAAATTTACAAGAGTTTACCACTCTTCCTAATCTCACTTTCTCTTATTTTTCCATTCCCGAGTTGCCCCCTTTCTTCATACCTAATAGAGGTATTTATAGGCACAAAAGGGTATCAAAGTTAGTTATTAACTACTTAACTAACTAAGGCTCTTTTTGATTGAAGATTCCACCAGAAAATAGTTGATCAAACCAGCAAAAAAGAGGCCCCACTTGCAACATAATTCTGATTGTTTGAGGAATCAAGAAACCGATTTTAAGGAATCAATTTCTTACAACTTGATACATTATCTGTAAAAATGAGAAGCAAATGGAGCCCTCGTTTGATCCTCATTTACACAAACCTCATTTTTTTTTCAAAACTTATTTTCAACCACACATTCATACAATAAAATATTCTACATGTAAACTTAAAAAATTTCCTACTTTTTAACCACACATTCTTCAAAAAATTATTATTCTAAAATCTATTAATCCCAAAAATGGGGTTCAAACAATGGCTGAATTTGAAAGCCACAAAACCACTAAAAAAGGTAAATAGAAATTAAATTTTTCTTTCTCATCAATGAGCCCCAAAAAAATATGTTCACAGTATAAGGATGCAACATGTTATATTGGTAGTATTCCACTCGACATCTTCAAGGGGGATGGATTCTACCAGTTAGTTAGCTAGTTCCAGTTATCTTCGAGGAGGGGGCGGCATTTGCAGATTCCTCTGAATAAGGTTTTAAATAAGAGATCTCAGCACTATGAGAAGTTCCTTTTGGATCACTTGCCTCAAATCTACCTAGAGAAAATGGTAGTAGATTGTACATGAGGGCGGTTTAAGCCGTTTGAACGTGTTGACAAGTGGAAACAACGAAGTGATCGAGAGCAGAAGTTGTATAGTTAAACTCATTAGTAGATTCTTAATAAGGTGACAACATCCTTACAAATGATAGTTAGAAAAACATTAAGCACGCTCATTTATAGCAAGTGAAGCAATTCATTCAATTGACATTTTTTGTACCTCAGAAAAATAATCATTCAATTCTTGAAGTTTCATATCAATGATAGAATAATATAAATCTACACGAAAGTGATGAAAATTTGTCATTTCTTCAGTATTACGCCGTGAGCGACTTGGGCATACAAATACACTAAGCTATATATACCATCAGCATTCAATATCCATTCAACACCGTTTCTTTTCTTATCTTTCTAGATACTAAGGGGGAAACAATCTAAAATTCTAAATACAAGCCAGTGAAGCCACAAGGTACAAATAATACAATCACCGTCCAACACTGTTTTCTTTGAGGCTAACATATTCAAAAAACTTGCACTGAATTATAATATACCTTGTAAAGGGGAGAATTGCCAGTAGGGGAGAATGGGAAAGAGAAGGGTGGGCTACTGGTCTTCCATCTTAAAAGACTTGGGCTTGGGTTGGGTGGAGTTTTTTTTCAAGGCAACTGCCCCCATTGGATCCTCAATGGGTCCGCCCTTGATTGAGAGCATGTACGACTGAAAATGAATTTAAGAAAAAAAAAATAGTTTTTGAAAAATGAAGCTCAAAGGCTTATGGTTGAGCGCCATTTTAATAGAAAAAAAAAAGTATTTTTGAATAGTGTATTGATGATAAATGTGTTGTTAAAACTTAAGGAAAATTTTAAATTTGCGTGTAATATTATTTTATTAAAAAATATGTTGTTGAAATGAGGTTAAAATACTGTTCGAAAATGTATTTGTTTTCAAAGGTTCAAACAAGGGCTTAACTATGTATATAAAAGATAAAAAGTTTAATGTTTACTAATAGGCTAAACCTCCCTTTTTACTCCAATTAGTGCTATTTTTTTTGTTAATAATCCTCTACTGCTTGGGCCTAGTGTTGGATTAAAGATATACACGACCCACTATTTTGTAGCCCACTCAGCCCAATTGTATCTATAAATGGCATTCTACAGCTTTATAGGGTTAGGGTTTCGCATTTTACACAGGCTAAGAGGAGCAGCTCGCCATGGGGAGAAGTAAGATCTTTTTATTTCTTCTTGTGCTATGTGCGCGTGTAATTCATTCATAATATGCGTTTATAGATATGCAGAAGTTTGAATCTTTAAAATAAAAAATAAAAAAAGAAATAAAAAAAGAAATAAAGAAAGAAAAGAAATTATGGCTCAGCTTACCTGGGATTAATGATTTTCCGAGAATATTTTAGAATATTTTGATTGATTATATTATGTTGCTTTGGTGTGTTATGGTAATTCTTGGAAATTGCAAAGGTTTATTTGTGTTTTCTCGACAAGGAATTTGACTGAAGACATCTCACTAATATATGTTGGAAACCAAAAATAAAGTGATTTTATTATTTTTTGCCTCTGCTTGTCTATTAGTCTAGATTATTCATTTTTATAATTTATTTTTTTATGGATCTGAATTCAATTATTTTAAAGATTTTTAAAGACTTTGATTTGCTGCATTGGGTTACGATAGTCTTGAAACCTTGCAAAGGTTGAACTAAAGAAGGTTAGTTTCTGTTTTTTCAACAATGAATTTAGCTAGGACCTCAAGTATAGTTAAGAAGTATCTAGATTAATATATATATGGTTTCGGTTAACTGAAATTTGATTTGGTTGGCTTGTGTTTAATACAAGATCTGAACTTGCAAAGAAAGTACGATGTAATATGAAAAAAGTAAATTATGAAAGTCTTTGTAGTTGTGAAGAGTGTTTTGAATTACAAAAGCTGGACTCTTTTCCCTGTCTCCTGTAGTCCAAAAATGCTTCTTGAATTCTTAGCTTGCTGTTAACGTCCTTTTGCCATTCATAGGGATTCTTTTTGTGACATTTCTTGTGAAATTAAAGAAATTTATATGTTGTGATTTTAAGGCTTCTTCATATCCTCTGTTTATGATCGGGAACAAAGTTTAGTTTATTGTTTGTCATATAAAATATTTATGTGTAATATTTAAAGTGGATCTTTTCCCAAAAGGCACATGTATTTAAAATGGTTCGATAATGTGATGATATTTATTTATCACTTGCAGGACCGGCAAGGTGTTATCGCCAGATCAAGAACAAGCCCTATCCGAAGTCAAGGTTCTGCCGTGGTGTGCCCGATCCGAAGATCAGAATCTACGATGTTGGAATGAAGAAAAAGGGTGTCGATGAATTCCCCTTCTGTGTGCATTTGGTAAGTTGGGAGAAGGAGAATGTGTCCAGTGAGGCGCTAGAAGCTGCACGCATTGCCTGCAACAAGTACATGACCAAATTTGCAGGAAAGGATGCTTTCCACTTGAGAGTCAGGGTTCACCCTTTCCATGTCTTGCGTATCAACAAAATGTTGTCGTGTGCTGGGGCTGATAGGCTCCAAACTGGTATGAGGGGTGCTTTCGGTAAGCCCCAGGGAGTTTGTGCACGTGTAGCCATTGGACAGGTCCTTCTTTCCGTGCGCTGCAAGGATTCCAACAGCAATCATGCCCAGGAGGCCTTGCGCCGTGCAAAATTCAAGTTTCCAGGTCGTCAAAAGATCATTATCAGCAGGAAATGGTATGAGATTAATTCCAAATTCTTTTTCTCAATCTTGATCATCACCTATAATTTGTCCAATTTATGCCGTAGTGGAAACATCCTAGGAACTTGATATCTGTACTTACCTATGGTCCAAACTAATTTAAATCTTGGTCTCCAAATAGGACATGAAATCTGCCTCCAGGCCATAGAAATTGTCAGTGCAGTTCAAGAAATCTCCTCTATTTTGTTTAAATAGTCTAATTTAAAATCGTGTATTGAATCATCTAATCCATCTTTAATATGAAATTCACCTACCCATTTGTTATTCTCATCAGAGATGTTACTCCTCTTTGTATAGTTTGGTCATTTAGTAAATGTAGATGATAATTTTGTTGTCAATTGATGTAAAGAAGAATCTCTATATTGGTAAGATGCAGTTGTGTTCACTTTCCAATCATTTTGATCAGGTGCATTTTGTGTTTGGTAAACAGAAAAATTAATGCTTTGTATTACTCTAGTTCCATTTTTTTCTCTTTGCTTAATAACTTAACCATTGAAAGTTCTTAGACATTGTTGCTTATTTAAATTATCTTGATTTTTCAGGGGATTCACGAAGTACAGTCGCCCAGATTATATTAAATGGAAATCTGAGAACAGGATCGTTTCTGATGGTGTGAATGCTAAGGTTTGACTTTTTTTAAAATATCGAATACTATTCCACCTTATCATTTGGTTCCTTTAATTAGCCTTAGCTAGAATGCATTTTGGATTTATTTTCTACTCGTTAGAGGAGTGCCCTCATGACGATACTAATGACCTATTTACATCATGCAGCTTCTTGGATGTCATGGACCTTTGGCAAATAGGCAACCCGGAAGAGCATTTCTGTCTGCGGCTATTGAAGGATGAATATATCTGGATGGGGAATATCAACGCTTTATGCATTTCTTCATTACTTCGGACCAAGAATTTTCTTTTTGTTGATTATCTGGATTTTTCTCTTTGATAAGACAATTTTTCTATCAAGTTTTTATAAATTGGATTTCTTTGATATAATTTGGTTTTTGGCACAAGACTTCATATATATATTCGACTCTTTAAAAATTTTATAATTTCTATCAGTTGAGCATATGCTACCTAGTGAGACTGGTGAATGTGTTGTGGGGGGCAACTGAACTATTCAATATGCTGAACTTATAAATTTGAATTTTGATGCCATATATAGGAATGAGAAATGGTATGTAATTGTTTTTGGATGATAACAATGCATTCGGGAGAATGTGTTGCTTTATTGGATGGTCTAAAATTTGCAATAGATCAGTTTTTAGCAATTGATGAACTGGAAATTGATTTTATCTGTGATGTTAGAATTTGTCGTCTTGGTGGTGAGAATTGGACAACAAATGGCATTCTTCGCGAGTATCAAGTACTTCTATGTATGTTGTGAAGTTAATGAAGCTATCCATGGCAAACTAAGCATGTGTACAGGATCGTCATTTCCTTGTACATATTTTATCTTCGGATGTTTTGAGTTAGCCTCTGGTTATTTGAGATTATAATCCCATTTTTAGGAGATTTTAATAAAAGTTTATGAAAGATATGGTTGAAAAGTTGTAAATCTTATGAAATGTGTAATTAATTTTCTTTTTACTTTGGCTTAGATTTGAATCAAATTTTTTAGTCGTACCAAATAGGAGCTTAATAAATATGCTATTTTGTCGGAAAATAAAAATAAAAACTGCTTTTTGAAAATATTGAGTACGAAAAGTTCTTATTTTCATTGATCTTTCTCGAATATTTATTATTTTCGTTAATCTTTTTCAAATATTTATTATAACGACTTTTACAAGGTGAGACAGGTTGAAATTGTTGTCTTTCATTAATATTTGGGAAAATTAGGCCTGTCCAAAAAAAGAAAAATTGGGAAATACTCTAAATTAATGTTTTTTTTCACTAAACCTTTAAATTAACAGTAATCAATACACTAAAAAACACTATCTTTCTCCATTGAAGAAGAAGAAGAAGAAGAAACCAATTTCGCCAAAAATCAACACCGAGTAACAGTGCCACCACCATTAGAGACTCGAACCATGGGTGAAGAAAGCATCGGCACCATTAGAGACTTGAACTGTAGGTGAAGAAAATGTCGACACTATTTTGAATTTATTTAGATTTTAGGGGAACTTTTGTGCTTTGTATGTGTGTTGTGTGAATGGATTTTCATGCTATGTCCTGATTTTGATGGGTATATATAGGGCTGTGGCAGCCATTTTTATGATTTTGGAGTTAACCGTCATGCTGCTATAATAATCCTTTTTTCACAGTCATTTCTGAATTTTATGCATCAATTATGCTGCCAATTTGTGTGCACTCTATTTTCATACCCATTTCTTGTGTCGAATTCCACCTCTAATTGATGAGATGAACAAAGGTGTCGTTCCTCAGTTTGTGGAGTTTCTTAAAATGGTACTTGTGCCTCAACTGCAAGTTAGTTCTACATGTGGATTTTTAGACATTTGAAACCTAGCTTGACTTAAGTATTGAAATGATTTTGCTATTGCACTCTAAAGTGACAAAAACAATTTCTATTTTAGAGTATAGAATTAAAGGTGAGGTTAAAGAAGCTAGCGGAGGTTGCAGAGAGGAAAACCCATGAAGAGTTGGTGAAGGACATTACTCCAAGGAAAGGTGTAGATGAATGATCAACTGGGTTTCGGTGAGCATCTTTTAGTTATTTTAAGCCTTTAGTAGATATTTGGATTTTAATACATTTGAATTAATTTGGGCAATTTGAATTCCGATTTGGTTATTGCATAGTTTTTCAGCATTTAGATTAAAAAAAAAAACATTTACAATTCTAAGATGCAGGCTGTAGCTTTTTTTATGTTATCTCTCTAAAGCTTAAGACTATTTTTCTTTTCTTTCTCCTCTTCTGTTAATGAGAAAACAATGAATTAACTGTCCTTTTGTTCATGCCCTCTGGTTTTGTAAATAAATTCTCCAGCTATCCATGATTTATGGGTACGAAAGGGCACCTACGAATGACTAAAATGTCTTGGTGAAAGCAATTGCAGAGGGAGGAAGCCCGTAAATTTCGTCAAAAGATTGTCACTTTTTTTAAGAAATAATTTCGTCACTTTTTTGAATTTTGTCACTTTTGTTTTACTGTTTGTCACTTTTTTAATCTATATAACTTATTTTAATTTGTGCCATTTTTTTGAATTCGTCACTTTTTTGAATTTTATCACTTTTTTTTTTAATTTTTTGTCACCTTTTAAGTTTGTCTTTTTTTTTTTAAAAAAAAAAAAGTAAAAAAGTGACAATTTTAATAAAAAAGTGACATTGTGTCACTTTTTTATTTGAAATTTTTCATATGATTTTTCAAAATATCCCTAATTTTAAGGATATTTTTGTAAGTACCTCTTAATATTTTGACATCCTCTTCGAATATTTATTATAGAATTAGCATAAGTTAGAAACAACCAAAAAATGACAAAAAATCTCGTGATATCATAAGGTGGTAGCTCATCTAATTTCCTACCTGCACCCCACCAAACTTAACCGCCTTGATGGTTTTGTGTGGGGCTGTAAACAAAAATCGTCAAATCGAACCGAAACCGCGTTTTAGCAACCGTCTGTTAGGTGTCACGTGGACCCGTCAACGAAATGGTTTTGAACCAAACCAAATCGGTCAAAACCGGTTTGGTTTAGGTTTGAGAA
>CAIGRF010061180.1:0-22589 GCA_903798235.1 Fraxinus ornus
ATGATGTCACGAAACATCCAATCCAACATTGACAAGGAGAAAACGGGATGCATCTCAAGTTTGGGGGGGAAAGAGAGAAGAAACATCCACCAAGACCAGCATCATCAACACCATAACGTCATAGGCAATACAGACAATTCAGGGAAGTATCCTCCTTTTTCTTTTGACTTCTCCTCCTACTCAATTCAATCAATTTACTGTCAGTTATAATTGTCAAAAGGGGAAATGGACTCTTCTGAGCTCATTTCATATTGTGTGCAAGAAAAATAAAGGCTAAATCAAGATTAAACTGATGGTACTCACTTGACAAGTACCTTGAAAGACAAGTTAAAGAATAAAGAAGCTACATTTGGTTCAATTCCAAAGAAACAGCAAGATAGCTGCTACTTTTGTGAAAATCTAGGACACACGGAGAGAGGTTGTACTAAATATCACGCTTGACATATAAAGTATAGTACACTTCTCACTCTGATATATTCTAATGTTAATTTAATTTTAGTACCTATACACACTTAGTGGATAAATTTCGGAGTCACTATCCAAATAAGCGTGTCTATATGAGGTTATCTGAATAGCCTGAAGCCAGTTGTTGCTGAAAGATTTATCTATGTGGGACAATGGTAAATTAGTTAAAGTTTGAGGCCATAGCGACTTTGAGTTATTATTAAAGTCTGGTTATTATTTGAATATGAAAGAGTTATTTACAGTACCATTTTTTAGACGGAATTCAATTTCTATTTCTACATTGGACAAATTTGGTTACTCCTTTTTAATTGGAAATAGTGAGTTTGATCTTTTTCTTAATTCAAATATTCTAGGTACCAATTTTTTTATCTGATTATGATAGCCTATATTTGCTTAATACGGCTGTCTCTTATAAAGAAACATTGCATGTGAATTAACGTGGTATTAAAAGAGAATAAAAAGTTTGTGTCAGAAAGAATTCTTGATCCCCTTAATTTTTTAAACTTAAGTATTTATATTAATTATATTAAGGAAAAACAAACAAACACAAGAAAATTAAGTGCCATAAGACTTCGAACGTCTTAGAATTGATTCATATGAATATTTGTGGGCCATTCCATTCGGCTTCTTTAAATGACCAATGGTCATTTATTACATTCATAGACAAATTTTCTCACTATGACTACCTATATTTCATTCATGAAAAATCTCAATCACTGGACATACTCAAGGCTTAAAAGGCTGAGGTTGAAATCAACTCAACAAAAGAATCAAACACGTCAATCTGGCCATGATGGTGAAAACTAAGATAAATATGACGGATCAGGTGAACAATGTCCAGAATCTTTTGCTAAATTCCTAAATGAATGTAAAATTGTCCCACAATACACCATGTCAGGGTCCCCTAGCATGAAAGTGTTACTGAGAGATGAAACAGAACACTGAAGGACGCAGTAAGCAGTATGATGTCATTTCACCTTACTAGAATCTTTGTAGGAAGAAACACTAAAAACTTCAGCTTAATTCTCAATAAAGTTCCAAATAAAGCAACTATTAATAGGTTAATAGTTGAGGATTTAGAGACTTCTAGGTTATTAGTAATGACTGGTTTTTATTTGAATATGAAAGAGAATTTGCGGTACCATCTTTTAGACGAAATCTGGTTTCTATTTCTACATCAAACAAATTTGGTTATTCATTTTTCATTGGAAATAGTGAGTTTGATCTTTTTCTTAATTCAAATATTGTAGGTACTAGTTCTTTATGTGGTTATGATAACCTATATTTGCTTAATACGATTGTCTCTTATAAAGAAACATTACACGTGAATTCACGTGGTATTAAATGTAAATTAAATAATGAGAATTTTGTTTCGTTATGGCACAAGCATTTATGTCACGTCTCTTAAACGAGAATAAAAGTCTTACGTAAGAAAGAATGCTTGATCCTCTTAATTTTTCAGACTTAAGTGTTTATATTAATTATATTAGGAAAAAACAAACAAACACAAGGAGATTAAGCGCCACAGGACTTCGGACGTCTTAGAACTTATTCATATGAGTTTTTGTAGGCTATTCTTTTCGGCTTCTTGGAATAACCAACAGTTATTTATTACATTCATATATAAATTTTCTCATTATGGTTATCTGTATATTGTTCATGGAAAATCTCAATCATTGGACATGTTTACGGCTGAAAAGGCTGAGGAAAAAAAATCAACTCAGCAAAAGAATCAAACATGTCAATCTAGCCGCATGGTGGTGAATAATATGATAGATATGACGGATCAGGAGAACAATGTCCAGTGTCTTTTACTAAATTCCTAGACGAATATGAAATCGTCCCACATTACACTATGTCAGGGTCCCCTAGCATAAATATGTGTTATTAAGAGATGAAACGAAACACTTAAGAACATGGTAAAAAGTATCATTAGTCATTTTATATTACTAGAATCTTTCTAGGAAGAAACACTAAGGACTGTAGTTTAAATTCTCAATGAAGTTCAAAGTAAAGAAACTATTAAGTGGTTATAAAGTTTTTAAAGATCCTACTATTAGGTCTACTTTTCAAAATGGAAGATGCTCGATTCCTTGAGGATATAGAGTTTATGAGGGGGGAGATAAGGTTTTAAGGTTAAAGATTTTGTCTTTGAAGAAGAATATGTATATATTCCTTCATTGCAATTAACAATGATTAGGATTAGGACCAAATTTTATTCACGAAGTATTTCGGAACAAGACAATATTACAAAATCCCATATACACAATCAAGAGATTGCTCCATAAAAACAAACTCAACAATTTCAACGACAAATTCTATTAAGGAAATCCACTAGAGAAAAGAGAAGGGGAATTTTGGATGTCCTTATATTCTCCAAAAACATGAAGATGACATTGGATTGATGGAAGACGATTTAATCAATCAACTTTCATTAAACCATACAAATGAATAATTTTCAAGAGTGGATTGATGCCTTGAATGAAGAAATAAAGCCCATAAGTGACAATGATGTTTAGGAACTCATCCCATTGTCTGAAGGTGCGAAGCCCATTGGTTGTAATATTTTTAAAATCAAAATGGATTCGAAGGGTTATGTGAAGATATATAAGGCTCGTTTTGTTGCCAATGACTTTATTCAAAAGGAATACATTGACTTTAAAGAGACTTTCTCTCTAATTTCTACAAAAGGCTCTTTTAGGACTATTATGATATTTGTGAGACTTTTTGATCTTGAGCTACATCTAATGATTTATAAATTAAAGAAATCTATCTTTGAGCTTAAGCAAACTTCCCATCATTGGCATCACAAATTTCATCAAATAATTATCTTGTTTGGTTTTGAGATGAGTTCAGCTGATGATTGTGTATATCACAAGTTTAGTGCGAGTAAGCATATTTTTTCTGGTATTTTATGTTGATGACGTACTAATTGCCTGCAATGATGTAGGCTTATGCATGAAACCAATAAATTTTTGTCATGAAATTTTAAATGAAAAATCTTGGTGATGCATTTTTTGTATTAAGGATACAAATACACCAGGGTTGTCCTCGAGGTATTTTTAAATTATCATAAAAGATTTATATTGAAAAGGTTCTTAAAAAATTTAGGATACAGGAATATAAATCAGGTGATACCCCTATTGTTAAGGGAGACAACTTTAGTCTCATATCAATGTCCCTAAAGATAAACTTAAAGAAAATGAATACAAAAAATCCCCGTGTTTCAGCAGTTTGGAGTTTGATGTATGCTTAGATTTGCACACATCTGGATACATCATTCATTGTTGGAATGCTGAGTAGATATTTAAGTAATGCTGAGTAGATATTTAAGTAACTTTGGAATAGATATTTTTGAAAGCAGCCATCAATATCTATAGAGAACTAAGGATTACATGATCACATACAGAAAATCAGACCAATTGGAGAACATTGAATATTTTGATTCTGGTTATGGAATATGACTACGGAATTTTGTCACTGGGCTACATGTTTTCGATGGAATTGAAAGACGACTTAAGTTATTCAGAGATCATTGAATATTTTGATTCTGGTTATGGAATATGACTACGGAATTTTGTCACTGGGCTACATGTTTTCGATGGAATTGAAAGACGACTTAAGTTATTCAGTAACAATAACAGTCTTGTATTCCAACATGAGCTCGATGATGTCAAAGTTTATCGACATCAAGTTCCTAGTTCAGATTGGTCAGGTTTCTATAGAACATATTAGGAAAAACTCCAGATTGCGGATTTACTTACTAAAGGACTACGTTTTTCTTGAGCATACTACTCATATGGGTGTTGCATCATTTGATGATATGATAGTTTAGTAAGAGTTTGTATTTGATAGTTGTCTAATTCTAACACACCTAATTCTTATAGATATTTAGGTTATCCTGCAAAAATAAAGTATTCAGATCAATTTCACTTCAAATAAAATTTTGGTTTAATCTCATTAAAGAATAAGGTAGGACCAGTGGGAAATACGTATGTTTGGATCACATTATATGTAATTTCCATACTATACATTCATACTTGATTTATGTCATTTGATTGTGTTGATATACATGACCATTGATGGTTAAGTTATGATACTTTTAATGAATACCGCTTTGATCTTATATCAACATAATTGATGAACGAGATTGTTCGAAGATGATTTTGGTTATGATAGCAAAAGTTTTGAACTCATGAGGATATACACATTTATAAGATAAGATATGGGACCCAAGTGGGATATTGTTGGGTTATAATTTGTCACGTGGGTCAACATATGTAATTAAAAGTGTGTATAAAAGTTAACTTAAAGTTAAGCCCATTTAAAGTAATCTAAAAAGGGATTTAAGTTATAGGGCATGTGTGGGTCTAATTATATTTGTAGAGACTAGATCCATTAAGGCCGTATTTGACGATGGATCAAATACATATGAAAATATAAATAGGGTTATGGTCCCCAATTCATATGTTATTCTATTCTTTGATTCACATATCAACACAAGAATACAATAGAAAACATATTGAAGAGGAAGATCCAAAACCCACAATTAAGAATCAATAAGAAGGAATTTAGACAATTAAGATTATGATGCAAGAAGCCAAAATCAATATCAAGAACTCAAGAATCAAAAGAGTCAATATTCAATATTCAAGATCCAGTATTAAAAAATTATTCCTATTGAATTAAGATATGTTCCGCACTTTATAATTCTCTTGGTGATTTGACATGTAGGATCTTGGCAATAAAGCAATTAGGCTTTAAAGTTCTAAAGATTCAAAGTTTTAATAAATTCTAACATTGATCGCACAAGTACTAAGTGTCTAAGACTTGATTAGAAAGTACAACACTTTTACTCTTGTCATTACTTACAAGCTCTCATATACAATTATGAATATGAATTATTTTCTTCTACGTGACTCTTTTTTCTTTTGATATTTCAAATTCCAGCTCACTTGTAGGTTATCTATATCGCTCATTCATTGATAGTGTCAACAAAGACTGCCTTTTCTTACTGTTTCTTATATCCGTTCGATATTAGGTAGCACCTTTCTTTGATTTGATATAATTATCGAATGAATGTCTGTCATTCCTACACTTTTACCTCATTCTTCCTTGACTAGTGAAATGTGTTTGTTTGTTTGGACAAATAATTAAGATTAGACATCTCATGAATGATTCTTACCTAGATTTCATTTGTTAGCCAAAAAAACTCCACACAATTATGTACGTGCATGAAATCAATACATTTATAAATAGCTTCTAATTAATATCGATTTAATCATTGACATACTATCCTTGTATGGACCAATGAATTGTGTTATATGGGTTTTTTGGTTTCATTCTGACCTATATTCAATCCCTATTTGATAGCCATTATCGATTTTTTGGAGAATGTATGATTGAAAAGTATGAAAATATTTTGGATTTACGTACAAAATATTTTATCGTGTGAGTGTTTGATTGAAAATAAGTATGAGAATGAAAGAGTTATTTTAAAGGGAAACAAAAAGGGGCTCAATCTTCCTATCTATTCTATTCAAGTAACCATTTCAAAGATATAAGATGATTTATATGACTATCATGCTCGAAGTATATCAAATCGAACAAGAATAAGTATCATAACAATCCAATTCTCATAACCTAACAGCAATTGGATAAATCTTTTTGTTCAATATTTTTTTATAACGTTGTCAATAATGTTGGAGGTGGCAAAAAAGTGTTTGTTGGAAAGATAAATTATTTTTAAACTGTCCATTGACAACATGTCACGTGACATTTTGTCAACAACATTGTACACTAAGCATGATTGTTAACAATTAATAGATCACAAATAATTTTAATAATATCAACATTAGCCGGAAATCCTTTCCAACTCATATAAGTACTTAATAAAGCAATAAAATATTTTATTCAAAATTTTCATACACACCATATGTACCATAAAGATATACTTGGTTTTCTTTTTTCTCTGCCCCAAATTATAGGTCACTTCTAATGAATATATTTTTTAATTTTCTAATATGTCCCTACTTAATTTACATTGTTAATGATAAATATAAACAAATCTTATTTGAATCATTATTTAATGTAGAGGTATATTAGGAAAAATGTAAAAAAAAATTATATTTTCAACTATATTAATTACATTTTTTTAACCAGTAAGAAAAACTAGAAATAATATAGGACGAATGGAGTATATAAAGTGGTTACATGAAAACACGCAAAATAATCACACAATATCAGTCATCATATAAAGATTATTATCAATAATCACTACCCCAAAAATTAAATTATACTATTAGAATTAGGGTGCGGCCAGAATTCTATTTGGAAGATAATTGAGGATTCTAATTAAAGTCGAATTAAAAAAAATTCTATTTAGAATCCTATTCAAAGTCTATTTGACAAATTGTAGTTGAAGTCTTTTATTTGAAAACCCAATTGAGAGTTTGGAATTTGTGTTGAACTTAAAAAGGTCAAGATATGAACTAGGGAGAAATCTTCGACATTTTTTCACTAGTCTATTATACGAGCAACGACGTAGAGATTTTGTGCAGAGAGCTAGTGTCCGCTAGCACTCGAAAGGTGCCAACGTCGCCCGATAGGCCCATCTGACCAAACCCATTTCCACTTTTTGACGTGTTTTGAGTATTTATTTCCATCTATCTTTATTCTTTTAGGGCTTAAAATATCTCATGTAAATATTTAGCTCTCCATTGTATTTTAGATTAAGTTAAACAAATTATAAACAAAAATCATCATATTATTTCTCCATATTTTAGTGAAGTTTTCCTTCCTCTACAAATTATCTTGTATTTGAGTTTGCGATCAATTACTTTATATTGTGCCATATTTTCTTTTCTCACCTATTATTACAACAAATTGGTATTAGAGCAATCTGATATCTCCTCCGTTGTTTATAACAATTGGTATCAGAGCTAATGTTTTATTCATAGGGAAATTCTGATTTTGGGATGACAACCATGAAATATAATATTCCACTTTTGAATTGCAGCACAAGATTTTTGGTGTGACGGGTAAAGATGCGAGTAGCACCCACTCACATGGATTTGGATGATGCGTTTTTTAGATTTAACAAGATTTCCAAAAATTGGAATAAGGTGGAGAAACAACGTAGGGATCGAAAGGCCCATTCATGTTCATCTTTTGAATAATATCCTTCAAGATGTTTTGAATGAGAAGTCAGTCGCTACATTATGGTTGAAGTTGGAGCAATTATGTATGGCGAAGAGTCCAACTAGAAAATTACATCTAAAAAGTGTCTATATTCCTATCGTATAACAGAATGTACATCCATTGAAGATCACCTAACTATTTTTAAAGAAATCATCGCTCATTTAGAAATCTTGGAGGTTAAATATGATGAAAAAGATTTGGATTTTATTTTGTTGTGTTTGTTGCCCACTTTATATATGTCTTATAGAGACACAATATTATATAGTTGTGATATTCTCACCATTGAAAAGGTCTAGATGCTCTATATTCAAAGGAGAAGATGAAGCATCTTGTTGGATCTAATATTCATGGAGATGGCATTGTTGTGATGTTGTTTGTGCCTTGCAAATTAAAATCTAACTTAAAATTTGGTAATGATTATAAAAAGAAGGAACACTATATAAATGATTGTTATAAGTTGCACAACAAAGAAAAATTGGCTGTAAATGAGCAATCAAAAACTTCAGTGGAAGCCATTATTGCAGAAATTGTCATAGTGATAGAGAACTTTTACTTATTTCAGATTACGACTCTAAATCTGACAAAAATTGGATTCTTGATACAACTTGTACTTTTCATATGTGTTTCAATCGAGATTTATCTTTAAGATATGAAATAGTTTTGAAAGGTGTTGTGGTAATGAGAAATAATATACGTCGTAGTATAGCTGGTATTTTCGGGTTAAAATAAAGATGTTTGATGGGACAGTTAGGACACTTGATGCAGTGAGACACGTTTCAAATTTGAAGAGAAATCTTAACTCAAAAGGATACAAATTCACTTTGAAGGTAGAGTCCTAAAGGTTAGTAAATGAGCTCATATTTTGTTGAAGAGACATAGAAAATCCCAGTTATATGTCTTGCAGTGTTATACAGAATCTTTGATCAATCAGCATATTTTAAGAATTCAGAATTAGATTTTGTACCGTTGGAGTCTAGTTCAGGGTCTTTTTTTTGAAGAATACATCTCAGTTTAGTTTAGAAGTTATGAGTAATTTCGCTTTGCCACCATTATCGATGGTGTCATTGTATTTAATTGATAGTAACATACCAATTTTTAATTATAAGCCTCCACATAGGTACAATGCTACTGATTTAGTTAATTATGGTTAGAATGTGGTTAAGGGTGTTGATTCTATCCAAGATCCTTCTTTTGATGCATTTAGTTGTAGTGATTCTATTTCAGGGCTTGTTTCTACCCTGCTTGGTGATACCCAAGCCCAGTGCTTTGAATTTTGTTATTACTCGGTTATTGAGTTTTGCCATAGTTTGGTGGCAGAGTTTTGGAGAATATTTCAGTTGGAAATTTCGATGGAAAATTTTGTTTGTGGTTTTTGTTGAAGATTTGAAGTTTATTCCTTGCAGTGGAATTTGTCTTCAAGTGGAAAACCTTTGAAGTTTACTCATTGCAATGGAGCTCATATCAAGGTGGAGTTGTTAGAATTAGGGTGTGACCCAAATTCTATTTGGAAGATAATTGAGAATTCTAATTGAACTCGACTTAAGAAAAATTCTATTTGAAATGCTATTTTGGAATCCTATTCGAAGTCCATTTGGCGGATTCCAATTGAAGTTCCATTTGGAAACCCAATTAAGAGTTTGAAATTTGTGTTGTACATAAAGAGGTTAAAATATGGTCCAAAAAGAAGTTTTTGGTGCTTTTTCGCTAGTTGGCCGCTAGCCTTAATTGAATTTTAGATTAAGTTATATAAATTATAAACTTAAAATCGTTGTATTCTTTTTTCATATTTTAGTGAAATGTCATTTTCTCTGCAAATTATCTTGTTCCAGAGTTTGTGATCAATTAATTTATATTGTGCCATATTTTTTTCTCACCTATTATTACAACAAATTGGTATCAAATCAATTCGGTGTCTTCTTCTTTGTATATAACATATACATTGCCCTCAATGTATATGATTATAAAACATAAGTCAATAAAAATAACAATATACATAATTAAAGACTCACTGGAAGGTATGTTCAAATGGAGGAAACAAGGTTTTTAATTATTTCATTCCAATCTCCCATAGTGTTTAGTACTTGTCTTTTGAATGTCATTGTACCTTCAATTTTGAATGAAAGTCACGAATATTAGAGTTACACAATAGATATAAATTGAATGCATACCATGAAGCACGACTAACAACAACTAGATAATGAATATCATGAACGGAGGTGGATGAAGATAGGGGTAAAAACAATGAAAATGAAGCTATAATGAATGGCAAAGCTTAGTGTGAACATAACATCTTGAAAATGCAATAGAAATGCAAAATTGTGCACATGGGGTGTAACATAAAGGAAGACGTGTAAACCGTACGGAAAATATATACAAATTTTACCCTAAACTTGATTGGGACATTTCACCAAACACCTTGTGGCGTTTGAGGCATGCCAAGATTTTAAGTGAATTAGGTGCTTGGATTCAAGCCAAAAAGATTTCCCTTAAATCTATACTTTAAAGCACCTCAGTGACTACCTAATCTCGTTACCCTTAAACATTAAAATCTGTAGTTCTTAAAATTGAATAGTCAAAGCTATGAAGATTTCATAAAATTCAAACATTGTTGATGTTTTAATTGGAATTTGATGTGAAATTGATGAATCTAACCATATGATTGTTAGCCCAATAATAACTAACCAAGAGGGGGGTGAATTGGTTTTTGAAACTTTTTCAACAATTAGTGTCAAAACTATTTCATACACGAGATATAAATGCAAAGTGTAATAAGAGAAGTAAATGTGCAAATTTGATAACTTAATTCAAGTAGTATCACTTAATTGAATATAGCACAATGTAAATAGCAATTTAAAGTAAAATGCAATAATGTAAAGATAACAAGCGAATTTAATGAGATTCGATACACAATGTGTTCTGCGTCCATGTTACCAAGCTCTCTGTCACGAGTAAGGCCAAATGTATTATAGTGGTAGCTTACAAACAAGGAGTACCAATCCTTAAATGAGTTACAACAAGGAACACATATCCTTAGGTGACTTACNTTACAAACAAGGATCACTTATCCTTAAGTAACTTACAACAATGAGCACTTATCCTTAGGTGACTTACAACTAGGAGCACTCATCCTTAACAACAATCGAGTTTTCACAAGGCTCTCAAAATCATCAAAATGTAAGTGATAATTTTACAATTGAAAGAACTCTCTTAACAAATGATATAATCTAGTTAAGTATTAGGGAGTTATGTTAACACTTCAATAGATAACAAATAATAACGCTCAAGTGTTTTAAAATGTAAACTTTGATGAATAATGGATAATGAAATAGTTTGTATTTTGTATCAAAGTTTTCAACCTTATGATCTCTCTTAACAAATAATACAAGTTAAGTATGAATAGAGATTTACACTTCAATATAAGTGTAGGCAAAGAAAACTTCTATCAAGAATAAAGAATAGATGAGATTGAGAAAATTTCTTTACAAAATAGAATTCTTGATGAAATAGATGAAACAAGTTTGATCAATCAAGAGATTCTTTATGATAAATCAAATAGAATATATAATAAAGTAAATTCAATGATTTTCAATAAATATGGTCTCTTAATTGCTCTTGTAAGTTGTTAGGATTAAATGCAAGAGAGATGGCTATATATAGATCAATAGATTGAAAATCGGGAAGTTTCGGTTGATCAATTTCGGTGACCGGAGTGTGAATATAGCCGTTGCAAAATCAACCCGTTGGAGTTTCAACTGACACTTCGGTTGAGCGGTCGGTCGACCAAAATCTATTGATTTTGAAATCCGGCAACTATCGCAAAATTTGGTAAGCATTCAGTAAAAATCGGTAAGTAGCCAATTTCGGTCGTCCAGTGTATACTTCAATCGACCGAATCATATAAATTATGGAAATTAATTTTTATATCAAACTATTCGTTTTTCCAAAATCTATTTCATATTATGAATCAAAACATTTTTATGCAAGTGATGAAGTGATGAATTTTTAGTTTGAGGTTTATGCTTTTGCTATGAATCGATGAGTTGTACCTTTACATATAAATGGAAGTCTCGATAAGGAACTTCTAAACTCTAATCTTCAAAGTTTTTGTTCTCTTCGCGTCTCTTTTGATTGCTTGTTCTTCAACGGATGACAATTTAACTTTAATGCGTGATTGATTTTAACATTGAACTATCGTTACTCAAAATCAATTGTTAAAAACAAATATAAATCTTGTTTGTTATGATCAAAACATTAATGATGAAATCAACTATAGGTCAACAATGATCTCGATAGAACATTGAAGCATGATGAAGTAAAAGTGCAATATTGGTTTTGAAAGTCGAATTTAAGAAAGTATAGTGGGAAAACATATTTGATGAAGTCAAACTTGCTGGCAGTAGCTTGAAACCACTGCTACCAAGCCATTGCAATTGCAAGGGATGGACAGACTTGCGATCACATGGATTACGAGTAGAAAAATTTCAAGTTGGTTCCAAAAATGTTTCCCAAATCTCAATAAGCTTGATCTTCTTTCTAAACTATTGTTTACTCAAATATTTTCATTTTATCGGCCTAATACAGACACGATGACTCTTTTTTTATGAAAAAATCTACTAAAACATCTCTAATTTAATGCAAGCATATTAAGTTGTATGCAAATCCAAACTCTCAAAGTATAATAAATAAAATGTTAATAACTTGGATCGTCTCCCAATAAATGCTTAATTAATAGTGTTTAGCTAGACTTTGCAACGTGATCACTTGAGATTGACAAGGTGGGTAATAGACTTTTCATAGTTTCAGTCCAGCTAGGATATCTTGAAATGCTGAAAATTATACTTTGACTTTGCAACTTGATCCTTGTGTTCTTCTTTTTGTTCTGATTAAGTCCTTAGATATTATAATTGATGTCCTTTAACTTCCCAATATGACTCCTTGATTCCAAACTTCCATAATATGTCCAACTTTAATTCTTTTTATTAATTATTGCTCATTTTTATTCGTTGTCATCCAGTTATGAGTTTTCATTTAAAATAATAAAAAAAAACATATAAAGTTAAATATCCAGTTCATAAAATACTCCCAAATGTTACATTCGATGATTGAGATATATGTGTAATATTTACACTTATCAGTCCCCCATAAAATGATAAGTAACAATGCTCCAAAATATGTGATGTCTCCTCCAATACACATCTCCACATGATCTGATTAGGCCACAATAGTGTAAAATGTAATCTTTCCAAAAATAATATTTTAACTCCACGAAGAACTTTTGATAAGTACTGTATATAGGAAGGATCTCATGACTAGCCAAAAAATTAACCACGCAAACCATGGTGTTGTAGATATCTCAAATCGAAAATTTCCTTAGTTTCCGCACCATTCATCTGCTCTGTTAGCTCAAGCCTAGATAGGTGGTTGACTACCGTGTTTTTACTTTCTTTCTTATCTTGGATCTCTAAATCAAACTCTTGTAATAGTAGAATCCATCGACCTTGACTTTGCATCTTTCTTGATTAATAGATATTATAATGTCTCATGATCCACGTAGACAATCACTTTTGCCCCCAATGAGATAAGATACGAATTTTTCAAAGACAAATACGGCATCTATTGACTCATTTTT
Organism: Fraxinus ornus; assembly: GCA_903798235.1. Taxonomy (NCBI): domain Eukaryota; kingdom Viridiplantae; phylum Streptophyta; class Magnoliopsida; order Lamiales; family Oleaceae; genus Fraxinus; species Fraxinus ornus. The sequence goes on from CAIGRF010061180.1 coordinate 13,295, forward strand.
AGTGGTTGCATAATTCAATTGTAATGACCCAAATTTTTAATAGTTAAATCACTACTAAAAGTTTCATTTAATTTAAAAAAAGGCATGCAATAATATAAAATTATGTAATATTAGTTTACTCAACGTTACATAGAATAATTTCATATTCTAAAAAAAAATCAAGGACTTTTTTACATCATATCTTATTCATTTCGTAATTTAATAAATATTTCAAATATCATAACATGAAATTGTTGGTTCCACCAATATTAAATAAACATGTGGAAAAAAACATAACCAAATAAAACATGTTCCAAATCCTAAATAACAAATCTACATAATAATAAAATTAAATCAAATACTGAAAATAAAATCTATAGTCACGTTACACAGAATTTAATTTATTAAGTCTAATGAATCCAGGTATAACGACTGCACCTCATCGTCCGTCATCCAACAACCAATTCTAATCTGTGAGAGGTGGGGAAAATTGTGAATATATGAGTATACTCAGTAGCACACGAATATTTTGTACAATCCCGAATAAAAATATTAAACAATACATAAAAAACATCATATCATCATATGATATCTTTAGAAATCGGTAAGAGCTCAATAAACATCATATCTTTGATATCCAATGACCATTAATATACATATTATAACTTTCATTAGCATAATATTTATCAACATAAAAAAATAAATTAAATGGGACAAATTACTTCCACTGTGCAGTCGTATCTCGTTAGATTAAATAACTTTTTTGCAAGATAAAATCAAAAATCACGTTCGAAAATTTATTTTTTGCCTCTACTTCTGTGCTGTGTATATGCATATATACATAGGACAAAACATGATTTTTAGTGTACTTGGGAGTTGAAGTGTCGTATCCCACACGAAAACGTTTCACTCAAGATTATAATGCTTTGTAATTATTCCATTCAAAATAAAAAAAAATAAAAAAATAAAAAATAAAAACTACTTTATTTCTCCTTAACCACACATACACATGGCCATCCTTTAGATTTAGGAAACCAAATTTATTCAAATATTAAATAAATATAAACTTCTTTAAACTTCAGTAACTTAAGTTTCATTTATCCGAATTAACTATTTCTCAAGCTTAAAATAGATAATTAAATACGAGCTATTCAACTAGCCCAATATTGAAATACTTATCATCGCTCCATAGAAATCTAAATATTTGACCTATGTAAAATTGAATTAATACATATATCACTTTTATCTCTCAATTTTCTTAAATATAAATATAGCTTCTAGAATAATTAAATTCTATTATATGAAATTTTATGGGCTCCAAAATATCTCCTCCTTAAAATATTTTTGTCCTCAAAATTTTAACTTGACTAATCGAAGATTTTTAGATACTTGGTTTTTAGCTTATCTTCTTTCTCCCAAGACGAGTCGGGTCCATGATTTCACCATTGAACCTTGACCAATAGAACCTCTCTATTTCGTAATTGGTGCACTTTTCTATCCAAAATCATCATCGGAGCTTCTTCATATGACAAATCTTTTATACTTCTAGCGTCTGATAGTTCACTACATGTTTAGGATCATGAATATATTTTCTGAGCATCGAAACATATAACACATTATGCACTACTGCGAGTTCGGGTGGTAAGGCAAGTTAGTAAGCTGCACAACCGATCCTTTCAAAAATTTCGAAAGGTCCAATGAACCGTGGTCTCAACTTTCCCTTCTTACCAAATCTCAATACACCCTTCATTGGTGCTACCTTCAAATAACTTTGTCACACACTTCAAATTCCAAATCATTCTCCTACCAGCCGCATAACTTTTCTGTCGATCTTGTGCTGTCTTTATTCTTTCTCTAACCTTGTTAACCTCTTCAATTGTTTATTCAATGATTCCATGATCCAAAATTCTATTCTCTTTGACCTCGTTCCAATGGATAGGGGATGTACACTTTCTACCATAAAGGGCTTCATATCGAGCCATGCCAATAGTAGCTTGAAAGTTATAGTTGTAAACAAACTCTACTAAAGGCACATGTGTCTCATAACTACCATCAAGATCCAAAACTCATGCCCTCAACATATTTTCAAGAGTTTGAATTGTTGTTTCTGATTGTCCTCTGTCTGTGTATGATATGCAGTACTAAACTTCAGTTTCGTCCCCATGGCTACCTACAAACTTTTCCAAAATTTCGATATGAACCTTGGGTCTCTATTTGAAACAATGGTGATTAGAACTCCATCCAATTTGACCATCTCTCTGATATATAACTGCGCGAGTTGTTCCATATTAAAATTTACTTTGATTGACTGAAAATGAGTTGACTTCGTCAAACGATCAACAACTACACAAGTAGCATTGTGACCTCTTACTGATCTAGTAAAGCCTACCATAAAGTTCATCGCTTTTTGTTTTCATTTTCATTTTGGAATATTCAACGATTTCAGTAGTCTTGACGACCTTTGATGCTCTGCCTTGACCTGCTGAAAGACAATACATTTCTCCACTAACAGAACAATTCTTCTTTTCATATTTCTCCACCAAAATGTGTCTCGAAAATCCTGATAATTTTCGTATCGCCTGGATGTGCAGCATACGGGATGGAGTAAGCATCTTCTAATATCTCGTTTCTTATACTTTCATCCATAGGTACACACAAACTTCCTTTAAAATTCGATGCTTTATCTACATATACTTCAGATCCTAACATTTGTTTGTACCAACTTCAGCATTAATCTTCTACAGAAATGGATCATTATCATGTGCTTCCTTGATTCGATCTCGAAGAGCATATTGAATCATAAGCGATTTTATCCTCATCGTAGTTTGAGTTGGTGGCGTGATGACTTCCTATCTCAGTTTCTCAAAGTCTTTTATCAAGTATTCCTGCACCGTGGATAAAGTTGATAATTACGATCATGTTTTCTTGCTTAAAGCATCCACGACTACATTAGCCTTACCCGGATGGTAAAGAATTGTACAGTCATAATCGTCCACTAGCTTCGGCCATTCCTCTGTCTTGTATTCAGTTCCTTTTATTTGAAGAAGTACTTGAGACTTTTGTGGTCTGTATAGATTTCACACTTCCCCCCATAGAGATAATAACGCCATATCTTTAAGGCGTGAACTACCGCTGCTAGTTCTATGTCATGCGTTGGAAAGTTTTGTTCATACTGTTTCAACTGTCTATGTGGTCTGTATAGATTTCACACTTCCCTTCATACAAATAGTGACGCCATATCTTTCAGGCGTGAACTACTGCTGCAAGCCCCAAGTCGTGCATTAGATAGTTCTATTCATACTACTTCGACTGTCTCGAGGCATAAAAAATACCTTTTGATGTTACATCAAAACACATTCCAAACCCTACTTAGAGGCGTCCCATAAATTACAAACCCATTCGAACATTTAGGTATCATCAATAAAGGAGCCAAGACTAATCTCTACTTGAGTTCCTAAAAAAAAATTTCACACTTTTGTATCCACTAAAACTTTTCAACTGAATCATTGGGCCGGCTATTTTTGAGAAATCCTCAATAAATCCTCGATAATAGCTAGTCAATCCTAAGAAACTGCGAATTTCATGCACATTAGTTAATCTAGGACAATTAGTTACTGGTTCCACTTAAATTGGGTCTACCTCAATTCCCTGGATGATAACCACGTGATCAAGGAAACCCACTCGATCGAGCCAAAATTCTCACTTCTTGAATTTGCCATATAAATTCTCCTTCCTCAAAGTCTCAAATATTACTCAAAGTTTTTCTTCATGTTGCTTCTTATCTTTGGAGTATACAAGCATGTCGTTAATACATACTATGATGAACTGGTCTAAGTACGGATGGAACACTTGATTCATGAGATCCATAAATACAGTTGGAGCATTAGTTAAACCAAAAGGCATGACAATGAATTCATAGTCCATAACAGTCCTAAAAGTAGCTTTCGGCATATCCCTTGCCTTGACCTTCAGCTGATGATACCCTCATCTTAGGTCGATCTTTGAAAATATTGTCGCACCCCTTAACTAGCCAAATAAATCTTTTATTCTTTGCAGCGGGTATCTATTTTTGAAAGTCAGATAGCTCAATTCTCGATAGTCAATGCACATCCTCACACTCCCATCTTTCTTCCTCACAAAAAATATTGGAGCACCCCAATGAGATACACCCGGTCGAATAAAACCTCCTTTCTAGCAACTATTCCAATTATAAATTCAATTCTTGAAGTTCGTTTGGTGCCATTCGATTCAGGGTCTTAGATACTTGTGACGCTCCAGGAACCAATTCAATTGTAAATCCTACTTGCCTATCAGGTGGAATACCTAGAAGATCTTCTGGGAAAACTTTTGCAAAGTCTTGTATAACATTAATATTATTAACGGTTGTTTCTGTATGTTTGGAATCAATGATTGTTACATTTTTTTATATCACAAGTATACGATATCGTAACAAGTAATATAGTGGACCTATGAGTCCGGATTATCTTTCCCACGAGGACTATACGTTAATCTTAATTTACTTTTCCTACTCCTATTTGATGAAAGTAAACAAATAAAGACTTGTGGAAGTAATGACAATTGATGTTCTATAATGAATTAAATACCTAAAACTAATGGAAACTATGATAGAATGTCAAATAACAATTGATAAAAGATTCACGTATGTAAGAAATATTGGGGCAAAACAATTTCTTCTAATGATCACCTTAATTCCTAATTCAAGATTATATCATAATGTAGTGTTCGGTCGAATTCTCCTATAGTATTCAATTTACCCATCTCAAGTTCTAATTGAGCATATTCAACTAATTCAATTCCATATCTATATGCGAATTATCCTTAGTTAAACGAATTTTAGTTCTAGGAATTCCTATAACGACTGCAATACTTAGTATAAGTATCTCTACACATTATACTTCGTTACCAGATTTTATTATACGTTCTAAGCCTCAAACTCATCTCTCAATTTCTAAGAAAATCAATGGATCATCAAATTATTGGCCAGATAATTCAAAGCATTAAAATCATAATAAAATCAACACATCGAAGAACAAACTACAGAAATCTTGAATTAAGTAATTAAGGGTCTCAAGAGATTACATTTTTGACCGAATGTAGAATTTAGCAAAACATGATGAAAAAGGAAAAACAAATAAATATATTCGAATACATCACTGGATTTAAATGACTAAAATTATGGAATAGAATCAACTCTTGCACCAAGATCTTCTTCCTCTTCCAATCTTTGATTTGAACTTGAATCCTGGTGAATTTCTTATCGTGAATTGCCTATTCGGTCTTATGTTATTTCTCTCTATTTGCAAAGTATGGAACTCCCAATTCGTGCCTCTTCATGTTAATTTATACTTCCCTCATGTCCTTGGTCAAATTGGAGTTTTTTTCTAGGCTTTTCAGTGCCCAAAAACATGTACCCTAACAATTGCGGCGCAGCGCCTAGGTAAGGATGGCAAAAAAATCCGTTCAACCCGATACCCGTCGGCCCCGCTCCGAATAGGGTGGGGATTACACCTTAACCAGGCAAACGAGGCGAGGACGGGGACGGGACGGGGCGATGGTCATTATTCTGAAGGGGGTACGGGGAATATAGTCCCCGTCCCGCTTAAAGTTAATTTNCCTCGCCCCGCTACCCGCCCCGTTTAAAACTAATTTCAAATTTGAGTTTTTAATCGAATAAAACTAATAAATTTATTATCATTATCAAAGAGAACATAAGTTGCTTTTAACAAATAAGAAAAAATGAAATAATATTTATTAACTAAAGACATAAAAAAATAAAAACAAAAAATAAAATAAATAAAGAAATAAAGAAATAAAAATAAATAGGGCAATAAATGTGGTAGGAATACCCGATGGGAATGGCGACCCATTCCATACCCAGCCCGTTGTCATCCCTACGCCTAGGCGTCGCGAATTATTCTCCGGCAGTGCTAAGCAGCGTCTAGGTGCTACCTTTGCTAAATTTCTAGGTACAGGGCAGATAAATTATCATCTTCCCAATTTATTTTTTTTAAATAAGTAAATGAGTCCCAAATAAATTATGAAAAAATCAATAGCAATATTTTTTTTTAAAAAAAATATCATCTTCTTCCTCATCCCTCAACCCCATCCTTACCCTCAAACACCAAACCATAGCAAAAATCACAGCCACTTACCACTGTAAAATCCAATAACCGTTTTTCGTATGAGTTTTGTGTGTAGAAAATACGCTTAACGTGTGTCGTTCGAGACTAGAGGTTCACAAACGATTTTGCAGACCATTCTGAGAATATTGGATTGCATATAGTGGCCTACAAAACGCAAATTTTTATGTGAGATTGGAGGGACAATGTGCATCTGGGCTTTTGATTTCCCTTAACAATTCTTGTATTCGCATAAATCATTCTTCTTGGCAGAGAACCTCTGTAATTAGGATAATAAACTGATAAAATATTGGACAGAGCAATCAATCTAATTGCTTTGAGATTTTGGGTTTGAGTTGTTTCTTTTGGGCTGATCAAGACATCAATTGGCTTACAATTTACCAAATGATCATCGGGGTGAAAAGGAATTGAGGATTGAATAAAGACGAAAATTACTACCATCGACTGAGGTGTTTTAATTTTCAAGACCCCTATCCATGTGAGTGAGCAAAAAAGTTAGCGGAAAACTTGGGGTTGTTCTATTTGTATTTCAGTTTTGTGTTTTGAGTTTTGAATTTATTTTGAGTTTTATGTTTTGAGCGTCCATTTTGAGATTGTTGAAAATGTGTTTATTTTGACATTTTGAAAACATCCAAAATGCGTTTTGAAAATTTTGGCTTTATTATAACTGAAAACACTGTCGTTTTGGGTTTTCTTTATAAATTTTTAATTTGTTTTCCAAAACGGGTTTTCGAAAATAAGAAAGAGAATGCATTTTTATTGTTTTGGAAAATCGAAACAGAAAACGACTTGAAAATGGTAAAGAGAACGTGCCCTTATTATCTACGGTGGTAGATGACGGTGATTTTTGCTTTGATTTGGGGTTTGAGGGTAAGGAAGGAGTTAGGTAGAGGGGGACGAGGAAATTTTTTCTCATTTTTGAGTTTTTCATAATTTATTTGGGATTCATTAGATTATTTTTTTTTAAAAAAAATTAGGAGTATGGTTGCAATTAATTCTTTATTTTTCTTTTGTCTCTTTATGTTTTATTTAAATATAAGGGTGTATTCGTCATTTTATAGGTTTTTATTTAGAAATTGAATGAAAATGATGATTTCTGCAATGAAATGTGTAAATAGGGTGAAAATATAAAAGAATGCAACGTTGTAACGTTTTGCACAATAAATTTCTTACGTAGGGACGTTTTGTACTAATAACCCTTTTAAAAATAACAGATCCTCATCATCAAGGATATCAAAAAATACCAGACTATGCAATGAACAATCCTCAATGAGCGTTGTAAAAACGAATCAGTGACATGGATAAAATTCACTCAATGTATCAGCATCATGTTAAATTTACTATTTGAACAATAGAAACTCTAAATACGATATCATCTAATTACTTTTTTAAAGCCAAAAAAAAAAGTAAAATCTGAAAAAAATGGCAATACATAGTCAAACAATGAAAAAAACATCGTGGAAATCTTCTTAAGCTTCAAACTTTTCCAGAAATTGCAGGCGATTAAAATTTCTACATTTTATTGAAGATCTATGACTTGAGGCTGTTGATTTTTGCCCATCGATTCTATTTGGTGTTTTGGAAGTTTTTGAATAATGCTTTTTTTTTTTAAGGTTTTATTCGATTTGATTTTCTCCCAAATGTAATACGTGTTTTCTATTTGTAAATATTTTCCTTTAAACGGGGCTGTATTGTAATTATGCAATATTTCATAAAATTGTTAATTATGAGTTCGGGCCCTATTTATTCGAAGTTTGTGTACTTTGCCCTATAAATTAGATGTTTTGGAGTAATCTACCTATTTTTGATAATCTTAAAAATTTACAAAAAAATTTCGATAGGACAACCCTTTATATATACTATATAGACGATAAGACCATCGATTCAAATAAATTGTTAAAAGTATGATTTCAAGAATATACAACCAATAAAAATTGACAAAGTATATATTATAATTTCGAAAATGTTACAAAATAGTGGTATAACATATCAACCTAACAAGAGATGGACAAGAAAATTAAGAAAATAATTTCAGCTCTTCACTTGAAATTATATATATGTATGTCACACATTTAATTAGGAGAAAGAATAAATTGTAAATTAGTTACTTATATGGGTTTCTATTAGAAAAACTAGTAAGCTATGAGATTTGTAGATATTACAAAATTATTAACGTTAATATCTTTTCTTTGATATTAATTCCTATTATATAATCAGAACGAGCAATTTATTTATTTCCAATTTCATTTAATAAAATTATTATATTTCAAAATTTAGTTATTTATGTTGCCCTGCTTCACCGTAGAATCGGCGAGTACGGGAAATATGGTCCCAACTACAAATTTGTCTCGACTCTTTTTTTTTTTTTTAATATTTTTCGTATTTAAAAAATAAAAAATTAAATTAAATAAATAGATGAAGAAATGAGAAGAATTGTAACACCTCAAATTTTCATAAATTTGAAGTGTTACCAAAAACTATTTTTTTTACATTAAACTAGTCTACGCACGTGCTGTAGTTTAGTTGGATATTTAATAGCGTAGAATAATTTTAATGTATTTTTTTCATTATAAGTAAGGTAATGTTTGTATAATTGTATAAATTGATTCTTTTGTCAGTTACAATGGAATGTTATAATGTATGTATGTTATGGTATTAGAAAAAGGATTGCAAATTGATGCAACTTGTATGAATTGCGTGCTTTTGGGTTTTTCTTTGGCTTTGCAATGGCTCTCATCCAACTTAAGTTTATATTTCTTCTCCACTGGAAAGTCGTAAATAATATAGTTAGAATTTGCATTTTATCTACTTGATTATGCCCTCTTATCCCCCACCCTCTAGGAGGAGAACACAAACAGTAGAAGGTCTTGCTTTTGAATTGGAGATTTATTCAAATTGGGAAGCTCCAACTTTCGGTGAGGGCGAAGATCATTGTTAACCTCTTAAGATAAGCAAGATGCTCCCCTAATGTTACAATACCAAGAATGTTACACGAAACACGAGTTTCCAAATTATCACTTTTTCCCCATGGAAGGAAAGATTTAACCTTCCTAAGTAAGCATATTTGTTGCCTTCTCATATGTGATTCATTCATGTAAGTCTGTTTAATATATGATAATCAAATCATAGAAGACATGCGAATTAGAAGGAAGATT
>CAIGRF010061215.1:9585-31877 GCA_903798235.1 Fraxinus ornus
TATACAATTCCTCTGAAGGTATGGTCTATAAATTTAATGGTTGTATATGTTTTTCATTTGTTAAATTGTATAGCTATTTCTGTACTTTTCATCCATGTTTCAATATCTTTATCTTTATCTACACAGTCAAGAGAAGCATTTTCCCAGATTCTAAATTCAAGTTTTTTGGCATTTTTGTGCTCCTTCGTCCTGAAGACATATTAATATTAGAATCAGATTATCCGGGCTCTCCAGTCTGATGCGAAGGAAAGGGGGATGTGTTGTTGGCCTTCAGTAAAAACCAGTTGGTTTTTTAGCAATGGTAATAGGTAAAAATCCACCACGCTAAGGGAAGTAGAGTCTAAAAGAAAGCACTTACTTTGGTTATGTCCAGTTCGCTTCTTGGAGAAGATCTGCAATTCGACTGAAAGGAGATTTTATCTATATTTTTATCCCATTGGCAGCTTCCATTTTTTAATAAAAAAATCTCGGGTTTTAATTTCATCAAACCTCGTATGGAAAAGCCCAAAACCCCATACTTTTTGTTCCTCTTTCATCGTTGCCTTTTAATGATCGTGTCGAATGAATTAGGAAGTCTTCCCTGAGAGATGGCGAGGCATCTCAGGCTTGATCATCCCATTCTCCCAGAGTTGCACAAGAATCGCGCCGATAAGGGAAGAATCGGGCTTTCATGAGGTAATTCTTACTTGTTTATCAAATTCGGTGAACGATAGGGATGACAAAAAAGCTCGTTGACTCGGGCTCGGCCTGGAAAAAGTCCGAGTCGGGCCCGACTCTCGAAACGAGTCAGCCCGTTGTAAAAAAATTAAAAAAATTTGAAAAGGCAACTAAAATAGCTGCCTACACTTTGAAGGCAGCTTACTTAGCTGCATGCAAGTATCCGAAAATTTAAAAATAAAAAAATCGAGCCGGCTCAGCCCGCTAAAGCTTGGGTCGAGTCTCATTTTTTGGTCAAGCTTTTGCTCGACTTGACTCGGGCCCAAAAAAGTTCAGCCCTGTTTTGCTCGAGCCGAGCTCAAGTTTCGAGTTTTGGCTCGTGGCTCGGCTCGTTAACATGGATAGTGAACGACTAGCCCCTATTTCGGAAGGGTGGCAACATCAACCATTTGGGGGTCGGTGGAGCATTCATTGATGGCTAATTATTAGGAAAAACTTTTTTTATTAATAATAATAGAAATGTAGCTATTTCCTTTCCATTCTTGACCTTGGGCCAGAAAACATGTTTGTTAGTTTTGCTGCTCGAGGGGAAGGGAGAGAACATTTCTCAAATGTGTATGGAGTCATAAGGTGAGACAACATAAAAATGCTCCAAATTAAACTAAATCTTCCCAGTCTTCTTTCCCAACCCAAATCTTTCCTTAACTGTCATCAAGCATGACGTGCGACCCCTACCCTAATCAAAAGCATTGAAAAACACCAAACCAAAAGAGAGAATCGATTTAAACCCCTTTTCTCCCTTCCGTCCCTATGGAGAGACCTTAGAAAGGTGCTAATTACAACTTTGTCATTTCTTGAAGAAAACTCATGCATTTCATTTTGTTTTTTGTTAGGGAAAAAATCAAATTTCATACTCCAAATACCTACGCCAAATGAATGTAGCCAGCCACAATTCTTACGATGGAGAAATTAGCTCCGAATTTGCTTTCTTGAGTATAGGACTCCGATAGCTCATTGAGAAAATGCTTTTTTTTTTTGCAAGGAGCAAGAAAATGCTTTCTTGTAATGAAGCTCGAAATAGCAAGAGGCATGCTCTACTTCTACACAGCCTATTTCGAGACTGGGTGGGTGCTTGTCTCCACAGGCGTCATGAGCCTATGAGCTACTTCCATGCATAGGAAAAAAATGAATAAGCAATCACTGCTAATGGGAATCCGATGGCTGTTCTTGGACTTTTGTTGGGCAATGAACAATCAGATGCAAATAAGGATGACAAAAAAGCTCGGCGGCTCAGGCTTGGCCCGGAAAAAGCCTGAGCCGGGCCTGGCTCGGGCTCGACTATACCGAGCCGAGGCTCAGGTCGAGCCTCATTTTGAGGCCTCGGCTCGGGCCCGGCTGGTGCTCGACTATACCGAGCCAAAGCTCAGGTCGAGCCTCATTTTGAGGCCTCAACTCGAGCCCGGGCCGGCCCAAGCGAGCCTCTTCAATTAAAAAAAAAATTAAAATTTTATAAGAGAGCAGGCAGCCCTTTATATATATATTTTTTAAAAAAAATCGAGTCGGCTCGACTCGGCCCGCTAAGGCTCGGGCTAAAAGTTTAGGCCGAGCCTCATTTTTTTTGTCGGGCTCGGCTCGGGGCTAAAAAAACTCAGTCCAAAATAGCTCGAGCCGAGCCCGAGCTTTTTTTTTTTTTCGACTCGGGCTCGACTTGTCGACATAGCTAGATGCAGGATCCCCTTGGTCTAAAATGCCTGTATTTAAAGCCTTTTCCCCTTAAGTCAACTCAAGAACCGACTGGACTAGACCTTTGGGATTTTGTTGGGGTTCATGTTGTTCTCAAGGCATTGAAGTATCCGAGTTTTTCCAAGGACCGACCAGCATCTTTTGAGCAACTCGTGGCCCGATCTCTGGAGCTAAAGTTCGAGTTATTGGCTAATCCAAGCGACGGGTGGAATGAGTCCCTTATTTCCTTCCGCCTAGCCAAGAAATAGAGAGAACCAAACCCCTCCCGATCTATTCAAAAAGAAGAAGATGGTCCATGATGAAAAGGTAGGGTATTGTAAATCATCGTGTTTTTCTCACAGTTTCACTCCCTCACCTCGACCTATCCGACGAGAATCACATAAGCAAGTTCAGTGATTGAAAATTCTCTAATCGATCGATGAATTAGCCACAGCTCAATCTATCTTTCATTTCAATTTAGCTTTCACTTATGGGCCTAAGAATTCTGAAACACGACATCCTTTGATGGGTCCATTGTAACAGCTACTTTCCTATGACAGTAGTTTAAGTCGAACCTGAGGCGAAATCCAATCTCCTATTATGAGAAACCTAGGGCGTCGTTGTTGGAGTCGTCGGCTCATTCTTAGCAAACACAGAGTCAGAGAGTATCCTTTATTTTATAGAAATAGAAAAGAATCGCAAGGAGATATATTCTGGTTTGGATGAATGTATGGCTGGACTCATTCGTATTCTATTTTGGAATTAAAATGGGCCCCTCAAACCTTTTCGAGGAAAACTAACTAGTTTTGGGTTTGAGTCCTGGCCTCGGATGGGCAAGATAGAACTTTATGATGTTGCGAATGGAGAGAGAACTTGCATCAACTTTAGTCACTAGAAGGATTTGAAAAAATGGAGAGTGAAGGGGAGAGGGATAAGGTCCGGAAAGCTCTCACTTCCATCAAAAGAGATGAGCTATCTTAGCCAGATACAATTTTGAAAAGGAAGGACATTATTCAACGAGTGAAATCGAAACAGCAAGCACGAATCGCATAATGAAAGCACTGATTAAAATTTTTCAAAATTGATTTTTGGATCGTTTGCCTTTGACCAACAGACACAAATCTCAGCCATTTTGTTTGAATTATAGTCGTTGCCCTCTTCAACGGTCATATAAAGTCAGTTTTGGCTAATTTTCAACACAACCAGACAGTCGATCCAATTCGCAGATGAAATGTCGAGATTTTGCTTTTAGCGCCGGGCTAGGCCTCACTTGAAATGGATCTTGGACCACAAGTGAGAGCAACTCTTCTTGTAGAAATCCAATATCGTTGTAGAGGGTGGTTGATACTATTCCATTATTTGAAAGCTAGTGTCTCGTATTGAAAAATGAATACTTGTTCACAAATTAGCGGACAGGGGCTATCTCTAAGCATAAGCCCTTTTCCCCGGCATTCTCTGATCCATGATAGCCGACATAACATTTCCATTATTTATAAGTCGCTTCCAGCGAAGCTTCTAGAAGACTGACCACGAGCTCTTTCCTTTGAAAAGTTATAACATATCTCAGGTGAGACATGCAACTCAAATTTTATTTGACAAGCGCCGAATCGTCTAAACCAAATGTCAAATTAGTGGGACCCATTAGAGAAAATTTAAAATGGAGCTCAAGCAAAAAAGATCATATTTGGCTTGCAAATATCCGTATTTTGATAGAAATTAAAATCAAGATCAACAATTAATTTTAACCATAAATTTCATCAATTTTTATCAAGATTTACTAAAAAACTTATTTTAATCTTCACCAAACAAGGACATAAAGGGAAAACTAGGGTCATGCTTCCAAATCTTTCATCTAGGGTGAGATCGGCTTCCTAATTTTGAAAAATGTTGTTTTGACTCTCTAATCTATTTAGAAATATATGAGATTTGATCCTCACGTGATAAAAGTTGTTAATTTAAAAGCCGAAAAGACAAAATTTCTTTAGAATTACTGTTATACCTTTATTTGGAACTAAATATTAAAAGAAAAGAAGGAAACAATAATCTTTCATATTTTTCTGTCGAAGAAACTGAATTTATATTTCCTTTTCTTCATTTTTTGTTTTGACATATTTTTGTTTCCTTTTTTCTTTTAATATTTAGTTCATTGCAAGGTATAAAAGTCGTTTAAAGGAAATTTTGACTTTTTATTGGTCACAATTTCTATCATTTGAATATATTGGGCAATGAGAACCCCACTTTCAAAGATTAAGGAGCCAATCCAACGTTAGCTGAAAGTTTGGGTGCTCAAATGAGCATTGCAAAAATTGTGTAAATTAGTGCATCGTAGAGGATTGCGCATTTGCGCTTGATTTGCTGTTTTTAAATCGTTTTCAAATTTTCAATTGCAAAATAGTGAAAACGTGTTTGGTTGGTTTATTTTTGAAAATACATTTTCGAAAATAAGGATAAATTTATAATATAAACTTGGAAAACAACTGTTTAAATAATATTTTAAAAACTAAAAAACTTAAAAAAATATAACAAATATTTAAAAAAAAAAAAATTCAAAAAGTAAATTCAAAAAATAAAGATTATAAAAATTTATAGAAAAATAAAAAAAGTTCTATCTCTTACTCATTATTTACATGAAGATATTTAAAAATATTTAAATGAACACAGAAAAAAATATTTTAAGTCCACGTACTATTTTTTATTATAATTTTTTGTTAGGAAAAAATATTATACGATTTACTAATTTTGAAATATATATAAGACTTGATAATATATTAACGTAATTTTTTTTACTAAATAATCAAAATTAATGGAATAAAATGTAATAAAATTTTTTTTTTTTCAAACTTTCAAAAGAGACGTGTTTTTTAATTTTATATTGTGAGAATTATTTTTTAAAAATGACTAATCCATCGCGAATTAACAAAAAAAATGAAACTAATGAAATGAAATACACAAATTAAATCAATGATTGAAAAATATGGAAGTGTAACATTCAAGATGAGCACATTACTCTGCAAAAATTTTCGTGGAAGAAAAAAAAAAAGAAGTCGACTACTAGGGCTTATTTGGTTTCTTTCTTCGAAAATAAAATACCTCAAAATAGAAAACAGAAAATAAATTTAAAACTCATAACTGAAAATCTAAACATAAACCAAATTGTCCGTCACATCAGTTTCCGAGGTTACTATCGCAACGCCACACCCGTACCCATCGCCTCGTCTCTCTCTCTCTCTCTCTCGTGCTTGAAAATACTCGCAGATTTTTAATCGATATATACTATCTATCGGGTTTATTTAAAGGTAAACGCAATTATATATCTGTTATTTCTACAGTGCACAGTTGATAGAAATTGAAACCAAAATTGATGTGCATAAGTTTTTTTTTTTTGGGTGTGGTTTATGAGTTTGATGTGAGTATGCATTGTTTAATTATTTGTTTGATTGAGCGAAGTACTGAATTTATATGAGGTTTTAGTTTATAGATTTCTGAGTTTTGAATATGGCAATGACATTCGTGAGAATCAGCGTCTAATGAGTTTGGATTTACAATATGTTTCTTTTGCTTTTAAGTCATTTACAATCGAGGAGTAGATATAGGGGAATAAATACTCCATTTCACTTGGGTTTGATTCCCATAAATGATTTGTGAAGTGGTGACAAGTCGTAAAATAGAGCCCTCTGGGCTTACATTGCAATCAATTTGCCTTTATATGAAAAAAATGAGAAGTTTAGTGCTTATTGGTAGTTTACTTGAGTTAGATTTTGGAAGTAAAACCCTAGCATTGCTTGATTTTTGCCTCCCCATCAGTAAAATGAAAAACAAAATACTATCTTTTGCTTCTAAGACTACACAGCGGTTCTGATTTTATTAAGATTCATGCATGATCAAGGACCAAGATGCAACTATAAACTCACATATTGCATGCTTCTCTAATTTTGTATAGGATGGGAGGGGGATGGGGGCAAGAATGCCAAGTTTGGATATTCTGAGGGTCATGTTGTCCCTCATGTTGTGTACGTTCTGTTACTACTAATGGTACTACATATGTTCTAAGGTTTGGAAAAGTTTGAATGCATAAATACAACATGATGCAATATAGTGGTTTTAAACTGCAAATCTAAGTATCTGTTGATCAAAATCTATTTTTCCTCACACTTTTAGTGTTTCTCCATCACATGGATAGAAATATTGAATTACTGCGGTTCATGTTCTGATAGGAAACAATTGGCAGCAAATTACATATAGAAAAATTAGTCAAGGAATGCTCGTGACACTGAAATATAAGCAGAAAACATGTGTGATGGTGACACAAATTCAATTTGTGCTCTTAATTCTAGTTGACCTAAACAGAAAAATAGATATCATGATCTGTGATTGCACTTGTGCAGTCACGCAAAATAAGATTGGTGGGTCATCCGAAGTACCTGCAAACTAAAAGAATACCTAGAATTTTGGAAAGCCTTATCCTTGTGCTCATACTAGATAAGGATAGCTGCAACCAGATAAAGGAGGAGTTGCTTACATCTATTGTAGAATTATTTTGAACTTCTTACACGAACACAGAAGAATAATTTTGACCTGAAATTGAGTGCTTTTGGCTACTGGCAGATATATAGGAGAGAAAAGGGATGTGCTTTGACAATTCGAGGTATAAGAAAGATTTTCATCGGTAATGATTGGTAATTGGCAGCTGAAAGCAATTGTTCGTGTGTATGAACGAATGTCTACAGTGCAAATTTGGTTTTCAGTACTTTTTCTCCCATTCCTCTCATTGAATATCTAAAGGGGTTTCAGTTGACATTAGTATATCATGTAAGAAAAATTCTGGAACAGGCAATCCAATCAACTAGTTGGATAAATGTGAGTGCAAATCTAGGTTTTTCATGCTTAAGCCTGAGTTCTTGCCTACATAGTCTGTTACTTCCAGAAAATTGCAATGGCTGGTAATTCAAAATGAGAATCTTGTTGTGTTGTTTACTGTATAATATTTTCTCTCTTTTCTTTTCCAGGGAATCCCAAGAGTTGTAATCAAGATGAATAAAAGCTCGTTCTAGAAGAATTACTTTTTGCCTATTGTTCTGAAAAATCCTGCAAAATGTCAGGGGTACTCGGTGTAAGTTCGTTCTTATTTGCTCAGTGCGTAGTTCATTTATTATTTAAATGCCTGGTTAAGTGCCTTGTTATTATCAAATGTTGGGATAATTTTGACAAAAGAAATCTTGAATTTGATTATTATCAACAGTACTTTGGTTTTTAAACTCCGTATATGTATTTACAGTTGATTAGATGGAAAAAGTTGATTGCTTTTGTAAAGCATTCATGTATTCCATTTTTGAATTTTTCTAGATGCAGTCAGCATTGAATGGATCAAATTCAAATCTTCAAGATAGTACGGGAAGAGCTTTTGCCACATCCTTTTCCGCTCAGCCTGCTTCATCTGGTGCTGTTTTGAATCAGTCTGGTGGTATGCACCATAAAAACTTGCTTGAGTAATGAACATTTCTACTTAATGAGGATATATAAGGTTATTAATTAGTGCAATAATTTTTTTTCTGATCTTAAGGAACCATCCAAGGGCCAAACTATATTCATGGAAACTTCAATATATCAAACATGCCCGGGTCATTTGCGTCAAGAAATTCAACAAATATAGGCGGTCTTCCCAATAGTGTTCAACCAGCTGCAGGGAATGTATCTAATGGGCGATTTGCAATGAATAGTATTCCCACCGCACTTTCTCAGGTATAATGATACAATTTGATGTAGGGTGAGGTCAATGCCCTCCAGTGCGCCACAACAAATATTCTTCTCACTTGTGTGTGTATGCAAGTGCAGTCTCTTCAGTCTTCACTCTTAAACATGGTGAAATTTTTGCATAATGTATGTTGACCTTATGATGCAGTTATCTCTCGGAAGTTCGAATGGACATGGTGGTGTTAACAACATTGGAGGTAAAAGTATTTGTAATTGTGTTCGTGTATTTTTCATAAAGATGCATTGCTCTGCTCCTCCTCATGTGTAATTTCTGCAAGCATTTGATTCAGGACCAGGTGTGTTGCAAAATATGGGAAATAATGGACGAATTACGAACTCTGTGGGCAGTCTTAATGGCGGGGGTAGTACTACAAGGGGTGTAAGCTCTGCTGGTTTTGCAAACATCCCTGGTCTTGCTTCTCGCTTAAATTTATCTGGTAACATAATTTCTAGTTATGGTTTTCACATTGGTATATCTGAGTTGCTGGCAGCATGTCTGACTGTGGTGCTTGCAATGGCAATAAATTAAAACTAGAAAATTTAGGTCCCGACGTGGTGGCATCTTGACAGTAAGATTTTTCTTATTGATGTCAATTTCCCATAGAAGATTGTAAAACCTTGAGTTCTTATGCGTGCTTGGTTGCATGTGCTAGCTTTTGTTACTCCACATGCTCTTAATACCCGTAATTTTTTATGTTCAATTTTAAACTAGTGCACATTTATTTCTTTTATTTGTAAGCAAGCATGTAGACTTGGAAGTCGTTGATCCAATCATGACACCATATATGTACCAAATTCTTATGTAGACTCAGTGTTATCTAAGTGACATCTGGATTTTTCAGCTCCACATATGGTATCCATGCTAGGCAATTCATATTCTGCTGCTGGTGTGCCACTTTCCCAAAATCAATTTCAAGCTGGGAACAATCATTTTAGCTTTATGCAATTGCTAAATGACTCAAGTGCCCATGAAAATGCTACTTTTGATGTAAATGACTTTCCTCAGCTATCTGGGCGTCCTCCTTCTGCTGGTGGTTCTCAGGGGCAACTAGGTAAATTATATTTAGATTTATTTGTTGCTTCTGCCTAGCCCTATTATCATGGAGGATAGTTTTGCCTATCATGCAGGTTTGATGAAGCATAATATTGGATTCGCCCAACATAACCAAGAATTCAGCATTCAGAATGAAGATTTTCCTGCTTTAACTGGATATAGAGGTACTTTCATGTTTTTTAGATGAGGGATAAGTATGATGCTTATCTTCTGGAGATATCAAGATTAATATTATTGAATATTTGCTTGACATTACAACTAATATCAGAATAAGATCAGTCTGTGCTTCCTTGCTTACTTGGACAGTTGCTTTAGTTTATTGATGCACCTAGATTATGCTCTGTTTCGACTTTTGAAATGCAGCATTAATTGATGCATCTTTGTCTTCTTTCTAATGTGTATAACTGAGGAGATCAAAACCCATTCATTTCTAATTTTGAATTCTAATATGGAAAACCTGGCAGTTTGAATTCTTTTCAACAATTAACATCTATCCTAATTTCAACGAAGCATACCAATATTCATGTTGTTATTTCATTGTAGAAGGGATTAGTAGGAGTCTGGGAGCTTGGTCGATCGCTTTTGCTAGACAAACTTTTCTATGAACATGGCATATGATTGTGGCTCCAAAATTAAGCAAATGATACAGCAGTTGCAATAGTGGGTTGTTTAAGAAGTTTCAACTAGTGCTGCCTCCATCTCAATTTGAATATTTACATTTCCTTGCAGCACATACAATATAAATATCCGTTCTCTTGGAATATACTCATATCTAATTATTGTTTCCAAAATTTCCCAGTTTTATACATAAAATAATCAAAGGCCCACACCATTTTGGCACATCCTAGGACAAAATGGGAAATATACAAAAGACACTTCTACTTAGGGATGGCAACGGGGCGGGTATGGGATAGGTCGTCCATTCCCACCCCCATTCCGTCTGATATTTTTGTTACCTTGCCCCATCCCCATACCCGGTTAAAGCGGAACGGGCGAGTTCAGGGCGGGTCAAGTCTCTTGCTCTATTTATCGCCCTATTTATTTTTTGCTTTTTCTTTTTTATTTATTTTATTTTTTGCTTTTTTTTTATGTCTTTAATTAGTAAATATTATTTTTTTTTTGCTAATTTGTNTTTTTTTACTAATTTGTTAAAAACTACTTATGTTCTCTTTAATAAAGATAATAAATTTATTATTTTTCTTCGATAAAAAACTTGAAGTTGAAATTAACTTTAAATGGGGCGGGGACTATATTTCTCATACCCGCCCCATACCCACCTTGGGGTAATGATCCTTACCCCGTCCCCGCCCCATTTACCCGGTTAGGTGGGTAATTCCCACCCCATTTGGGACGGGGTCCTACGGGTATCGGGTTGAACGGGTTTTTTTGCCATCCCTACTTCTACTACTAAGATTTCAGTTTTGTTAATTCACATGAATCACAACTGTCATATTTTTTGGTGAAGGAGAGGGGAGAGGTGGCGGTTCTACTTCTTTAGATATATCCCAAATAGGACATGGAATATTTGTTGTTTTATGATTTTATTTCTTGTTTAGATTAGGTTTTAATTACTTATCTTTCTTAAGCTATTATGATTAATGTATTATATTGCCTATATATAAACAAAGCTTTTGTAATTTTTCAATGACCAATTCATAATAATAAAATTATTCTCTATAAATTTTCAAGTTGATTCAACTTTATTCTCGTTTCAAGAATTTTAATTCCGTTCCAACACCAAAATTGGTATTGCAAGGTTTTGTTGTTGGCTGATTGGTGATAGTGGCACGCATTTGGGATGGCAACGGGGCGGGTATGTGATGTATAGGCCATTTTCATTCCCCGTCCCGTCGGGTTTTTTTTTTTACCTTATCCCGTCTCTATACACATCATTTTTATCGCGCCATTTATTTTTTTGTTTATTTGTTTATTTATTTTTGCTTTATTTTTTTATATCTTTAGTTAGTAAATATTATTATTTTTTTCTAATTTGTTAAGAACAACTCATGCTCTCTTTAAAAATGATGATAAATCTTTTTTTTTTTGTTTGATAAAAAACTTAAATTTAAAATTAACTTTAAACAGGGTGGGGACCATGTTTTTCGTACCCGTCATGTACCCGTTTTAGGACAACGATTCTCATCCCGTCCCTACCACGTTTACTCGATTAGGCGGGTAATCCTCGTCCCATTTGGGGTGGGGACGTGGGGTGCCACGGGTATTGAAGTGAATGGATTTTTTGTCAACCCTAGCACGCATCCTCATGACGGTAAGATGATTGAACTTTGGTCTAGAGTCTAGAGCGAATGATGAATATATTCAAAGATGTTTTGACAAATTGTAGATTTTGATTGCTATGAATGTTTATCCTTTTCTATGATACACAGATACTTGTGTGCAGTACTCGATTTTTCTAAAAAGTACCAATATGACACACCGATTAAATTTCTTTATTTATAGTATAACTTTGGTTTTATACTTAATAATAATTATTCTTCTTTAAATTTTTTAAATAATAGTACCTATTTGTTTTTTTGAGTTAAAGCTATGAATACTTTTGCTAAAGAAAAGTGAATGTGGTAGAGTATTCTTGTAGTGTTGATCCAACACGAAGTGATACTTGACCATCCTAGTCGAAGTATCCGTGCAGCATGAGTCATTTCAATGAGTACAAAACACGACAATAGTTGGCTAAAAATTTTCTATGAGTCTAAGTTATGTTTGAATCCTCACAATTTTGATGCAAAAAATTTGTAGATTTTTCATCTTCTTCAACCAAACTTAGGGATAAGTTCAAAGTGGGGGAGATTGAAGTTGGAAAATTCCATTACAAATAAGACAATGAATTATTTCTTTTTTTAATAGGATTTTATTTTTTGTTTAGATTATGACTTTTTATTTAAGTTTTAATCACTTAACTTTCTTAAGCTATTAGGATTAAGAGGTTATTTTGCCTATATAAACCAAAGCTTTGTAATTTTTTCAATGACCAATTCTCTAAAATAAAATTGTTCGCTACATTTTTTTTAGCTAATTTAACTTAACTCTTGTTTCAAGAATTTCAATTTTACTTCGGCACCAAAGTTGGCGTCAGAGAAAGGTTTTGCTATTGGTTGATTGATGATAGTGGCATGTATCCTCGCGACGATGATAAGAGCATTTCACCTCGGTTTTAGACCGAATTTGGAATGAAGAAAAGTTTGAAGATTTTGCTGATAGAATTATGCAGATTTGATTGTTATGAATGTTGATCGTTTTCTATAATGCAACGACTGGGGCACGTGGGTCCGATACGGCACGTGTTGGATAAGTCAATATACGATTTTTCTAAAAGTACCAATACGATTACACGTTGATTAAAATCCCATTTGTATAATATAACTTTTATATTACACTTATTATTAATTTTTTTATTTAAGTCTTTTAAATTATTGTATTTATTTGTTATACGTAGAATAACTTTGAGCTAATACTATATATTATTACTTCTAAAGAAAAAATGCTATGTTAGAGTGTCGGAATTCAACACGACGTGACACAAATAGGATATGGATGTGCCAACGTAGTTAAAGTGTTCGTGTAGCACGGTCGTTTCTATGAGTCCAATACACAACAGCAATTAGCTAGAAATTATTCTTGAGTACAAGCTAGGTTTGAATCGAATCCTTACAACATGATGCAATAATTTTGGAAATTTTTCCTCATGGTTATTTATTTTCTCTTCTTCAATCAAAATCAAGAACAAGTTTTTTTCAAGTGAGGGATGTTGATATAGAATGATTCCTTTTCAAATAGGACATGGAATTATTTCTTGTTTTAATAGGATTTTATTTATTGTTTAGATTAGAACTTTTTCTTTTTTTATGTTCTTGATTACTTATTCTTTTAGATTTTAAGTACTTACCTTCCTTAAGCTATCAGGATTAAGAGATTATTTTGCCTATATAAATAAAGGCTTCATAATTTTTTCAGTGACCGGTTCATTACAATAAAATTATTTTCTACAAATTTTTGAGTTGGTTCAACATTATTTTTGTTTCGAGAATTCAATTCCACTTCCGCACCCCACTTCTACGAGTAAGAGCTCAATTTTATTTAATTTTCACCTTTCATATATATTTACTTTGGGAGGGTGAGGTGGAATGCTGCACCTTTGGCAAAGTTTTTGAGATTCAAGTAGATGTACCCCAAATTAAACGTTACAGTTTTACCTTGGCTTAAGTATTTAACTAGGAGTTGATGAAAGGTAGGTTTTGTTTACTTCCCCAATTTTGTCCTTTGATGAGTGATACCAAGTAATATGTAGGTCATGCAAGTCTAATATAAGGTGCTGTGATTTTCGAATAATTGAAGAATGGTTTTATTTTCAAAATCTGACATTAATTTGGGTATTTACTGATGTATACATAAGATAGAGCTGTGGAAAGCCAGCTTCAGAGAGCAGCTAGTGGATGGTGTGAAAAATCTGATTTCCACAATAATTTGATTCCTATCAATGTCTGGTGGATTACTTAGGGTCATTACCTGCCTTGTTGCTGCTTTTTTGTGTTACCATCACAAAAGTGATACACACTGATGCTAATTTACTTTTTTATATCCCTTTCATTTCGTCCTTGACACTCGTACTCATTCTGCTATATATTTATATTGTGTTTTTAGTTTATCGCGTGTCCTAGAATTATAATTACCGTCTTCATGGTATAAAAAGGCGGTAGTGAGGCTCGCCTTGAGGCCCGCCTCACTGTGAGGCGCATGTAGTATGCCTCGAGGCGGTATTTTTGAGGCTAAAAATATGAGGCTCACGCCTCTATATCTGAGGCGCACGCCTCAAGGCGCTCGTCTCATGGAGCATGAGGCATGCGCCTTATTTAAAATTTGATTTTTCAATTGTATAAAAAGAAATTAGAAAGTGCTATTTTTTTTAAAAAAAATGGCTCATTTAAAAAGGCACTTTAGGCCCAAACAAAACAATAAAATACATAGAAAACTAAACGACAGCCAGAAATTAGAGAACAAAAAAGGAACAGATTCAACAAAAATTCAAAAGTCAGAATTCAAGAAGAGTATCTTCTTCTTCATCGGTTCATGTATGTTTTTCCTCTTTTCTTTTTTGTTTTCTTCTTCTTAGGGTTCAGTAAATCTCTCATGCAATTAGTTGCTTCATATATACATCTGGAAATTATAAATTTTATAAATGTTTTGATTTATATAATTAACACACATGATTTTATCCAACATTTGTATAAACTCTAAAACTCATATATCCATACTATATGTTCCAACTTTGATTTTTTTGTATTTTTGTATTATTTTATAAATATTTTACTTAGATTTTTTGTTTTTTGTGCTCGAGGCTTACGCCTCGCTTCATAAAGAAAAACCGCCTTAGTACTTAGTTTCGCCTTTTTAAACTTTGACCGTCTTAATCCAGCAGGCAATGCTGAATTTCCTGTAAATGCGCGCCAAAAGGAACAGCTTCATGCCAATGCTGAATTTCCTGTAAATGCACGCCAAGAGGAACAACTTCATGATAGTGTGGCATCTTTAATGCAACCTCAGCAATTACCTGTAAGTTAGAGTATTTGAAGATCCTCACTAGAATATTCATGAAAGTCCCTGTATGTGCTTAGTACTATCCGATATTATTACATGCTTTAATCTCCTAGGTGGGAAAGTCTTCTGGATTCAACTTTGGTGGTACACATTCATCTCATCATCCTCAGCAACAACATCGTGCTTCATCAATAAATGGCAGTGGACCTTCCTTTCTAACTGCAGGCAATCAAGATTTTCATTTTCATGGGCCTGAGGTACTGTCACCTGTTGCTACGATGCTTGCTTTCACTATTCAATAGGTCTCATAGTCTGTTACTGCAGTCACATTGTTATTTTCTATCCGACCTTTGTAATTTGTGAATACTAACTTTTACAACCTTTCCTCACTGTGGATTCCAATGTTTGACTTCTACTGATTATGAAGATTGAGGATTCCAAAGATTCTATTGATATAAATATTATTTTACTTCAATGCCCAAAGCAGCAGGGTACCATCCACTGGTTTGGACATATGAATGTTTAAATCTCATATGCGATATTTTGATCCTTATGCAGCAGTACCAACAATTCCAACAATCTCAGTCTCGCTTCATCGGTCCATTTAGAGACAAAAATCTGAAATCCATGCAGGCATCGCAAAGTGTGCCTGATCGATTTGGGATGCGTGGTTTGTTAAGTGTCATAAAAATGACCAATCCAGGCTTAACCTCACTTGCTCTGGGTATTGATCTGACCTCACTCGGTTTAAATTTGAACTCGTCAGAGACTATTCACAAAAAATTTGCCTCTCCTTGGTCTGATGAACCTGCCAGAGGAGAGCCCGAGTACAGTGTCCCCGAATGTTATTATGCCAAACCACCTCCTCCTGTAAATGTATGCTTTGCTGATCTTGTTATTGTTTTGGTTATGTAAGGATATCCATTAATCATTATATATTCTATGGATGCAGCAAAGCTACTTTGCAAGATTCAGCCAAGAAACATTATTTTATATCTTTTACAGGTAAATTTTGTTGTCACATGACATTTATTTTTATGATCTAAGTCATGTGACTCTTCTTTCCTATTTGCAGCATGCCAAAAGATAAGGCACAACTCTTTGCAGCAAATGAACTGTAAGTCTGTTGTTCTTTCTTTACAGTTTCAGTTCTTGCCTCTGGGTCCTAGGTCATTTGGCATGCACAAGGAAACCACATTAAGTTGATTAAGTACATTTGGGCTACATCTGCTTAGTAATAAATGCTGCTTATTAATGGTAGTAGTAAAATTTTATTTAGAAACGGTTTGTGCTGTAATATTACGTTTAGTGTGAAGTTAACAAAATGCCCAATATGGTTCATGAAACTAAACTTGCTGAAGGAAGGCTTGGAATATTAAATATCATGTGTTTGCAATTACCAGGTATTGTTATCCGAAATTTGGAGAGAGGTTTCCATGCATGGTAGCAGACGGAGTTTCAAAAGTACCGTCTTGTGTTATTTTTAGTGGATGATAGTTGAATTTTAGTAATTATTATTATTATTTATTTATTTTGTTTTGAGAATAATTGCAAGAATAATGAAAGGAGTTTAAGTACAAATATATGAAGTCAATTTCCTGTAGAAAACTTATGTGTGAAAGCAATTGCTTTAGTATTAGTTAGACATTTAAAAGTTCACTTTTAATGTCTGCTAATCATCTGATCTCCTACATTTCAAATTCAAAACAGAACCAACTACTAAAAAAATTGTAAATTCACAAATCCCAAAAGCCAATATATTCATCACTAAGCGTTTCATTCTAGCATCTCATTACCTCCTGAATGACCCCTAAGCATTCCCGAGGTTTCTTGATTTCGTTTCAATCATTATTGCTGGCACCATCCAATGCCCTTACATCATAATTGTTGTTTGGAAATCTTGCTGTTTTCAAAACTAATAGGTAATACTAAATTATTGCCTGAGGAAGTATTAAGATTCAAAAATATGAGTGAAAATCTGTAGTAAGCTGATGTGACTTAAGCAGGGACTACTTCTAAATTAGAGTTTTAGAGTAAGCAAAAGATGAAAGAGTTCAATACAAGGGGGGTGAAACTGGAGACATGGAATTAAAACCTTTTTTGAACGTATAAATAACACAGTGAAAAAGCAACCGATAAAGGGCGAGAATATGAAACAATTGTTATACAATCCATTATCATTCATAGAGAGCGGAAAATTGGTGAGTGTGAATCTTGAATGGTGCTGGCTTCCCTTTTGTTCAAGGCAGAGGCTCAGACCATTTTTATTCATTCGTTTACTTTTGTGGGTGCACGTACACTAGCCTGTGAGAAGTGTGCCTCTATGGGCGACCTATGCATACAACATCATTCCACTCTTGTTTGGCAGATGATTGCATTTAAACTATGTTACGTCATGATGTAGAAATTGTCCAAGTAAATTTTATGCATAAAATCTCATTAACCGGGTCCACCATATGGAATAAACAAATTCTAATTATTATTTCTAGGTGTTCAACTTGTGCCTTCAATTCACACCTCATTTGTTTAAACATAAATACTGTTTTCAAATATACATGATGATCATATTAAAAATTATACTGCCGTAGAGCTGATTTGTAACCATCTGAAATTATTAGGTGTTCAACATGTGTCTTCATACCTTTTATATTATATTTTTGGAGCTGATTTGTAACCATCTGAAATTATTAGGTGTTCAACATGTGTCTTCATACCTTTTATATTATATTTTTGGAGTATGGTCCACGTAATTTTTGGGAGCTACAGGAAATGCATCTCAGGTACACCTCAAGAGAGTTTTATTTAAGTGAACGAATGTTATTTGCAGTGCTGCACAAGCATGTATAATGGGTACACGGTATACCTGTGAAGGAAAACTCTAAGACATCTGAAGACGTGCTCTTCTATAGGTTCATAATTTTGATGCTAAGATTCGTGGATTGACAAGATAAATGTAGTTGGAAGTGAGAATGTTAAACCTAACAAGAAATGGTCATCCCAACTCGCATAGACTCTTGGATGGATGGATTGACTGATTTGCTAGAAGGTGGTGGCTTCGAGACTGAATAGTCATTTTGGATTAGTCTGGGAGAGAAGATTAATTGAAGTGGTGCTCCATATTGTTTTTATTTTCTTACTGAGTTGTCCTTTGACTTCTTATATATGTTTATACATGCTAAAAGCATAGCATCATTAAGCCCATGTTTGATTTAGCTAAAAATCAGTTTTTGATAAAAGTTGATATAATGTGTGGTTAAAAATGAGTTTGAGGAATACTATAGAATGGGGGCCAAACAAGGGATAATTATATTTTTGGTTCTATTGCAGGTATACTAGAGGATGGTTTTACCACAAAGATCTCCGGTTATGGTTCACTAGGGTGAAAGATATGGAGCCTCTTGTGAAGACGAACACTTACGAGAGAGGTTGCTATTACTTTTTCGATCCCAACACATGGCAGATGACAAGAAAGGTTTGCAATATATGCCCTGCAATATATTTGCATAAACTTGTTTAGTGCTTTTTTGGAAATCTTAATTGCTGTGTAACTACTTGCAGGATAACTTCGTTTTGATATATGAAACGGTTGAGAAAAGGCCCACACTTCCCCAGTAGTATCCAGAAATTCTGTTTTGTTTTCCATTGTCTCGACCTTAGATTTGTTCTTATTGAGAAGTCTTGTAAGCCTTCTATTTAATTTTTATTTATTTTTTAAAATTTATGTAACCCCCATGACGATTTAAAGTTTGTTCCTACGTTTTTCTGGGACGTGGTCTGGTGCAGGAGGTTTGAGGCGTTAGATAATGTGATTTGTTGACTCAAAATTTATTATCCATTCGTTTTGATAGAGATTATCACATAATTTTTGTAGGTGTTTTTATGTTAATTGTTTGTGTAGCTCTCTTATTTGAAGGATTTTTCTTTTATATCTTTTACTTTCATTCTTCTAAGACTAATATTATTTAGTATTACTGCTGTTACATAATCAATATATGTGACATTAAGTGTTATTAAATGAAAGATAGTATCAATGAATCATTTAATTTTACCTTTAATTAAACATATTACATAATACCATATAAATTACCGTCTTGCACCATCGATGCTAGATAATATTATTCTTCTCCTAATGGTCTCAGTGTGACTTGAATATATAACGATTACTTGAATTATTTTGGGGTGCACTAGAGGAGATTGAGACTTGTATTAGTAACGTAATGACACGGAGAAAAAAACATCTTTGTAAGGGAAGAACTAACATAGAGAAGTTGAAACTGAATCTAAGTTTGAAAGAATGGCCTTGACATTTCTCTATATTTTTTTTTTCTTATACTAAATGTTTCATATTTTTCTCTTTACCACTTCCTTTTCTCCTCTCACTTTTTCTCGCACTTCGATTTCTTCCATTTGCTTTCTCTCTACCAAACCACCTTGCAAAACCCTTCACCATCGTCAGTTAGACTATTGTCATGTTTCTAGCTTATGTTGGGAAGACCAATACATATATTAAAAATGTGTTAATTTTCATATAAATTATATTCAATTCAACTTAGTGAATATATTAATATTCATTCTCTATACTAGAAAATTACATTCTCTCACATTTTGCTAAGCTTGACAACTTTACTTGATAAATAACTTTTGTAAAATAAGAGAAGTGATGTATTAACCACGTATTCTTCAAAGAAATTATTTTTATAAAATTGAGTCGTGCTCGGTGTACATTATGGATACCATAATGGTATCCATAATGCACACATGGCGGCCCCCTATTGGGGGGTCGCCTGATAACTTTTGTAAAATAAGAGAAGTGATGTATCAACCACGTATTCTTCAAAGAAATTATTATTATAAAATTGAGTCGTGCTTGGTGTATATTATGGGGGGTCGCCTGAATTATGGTATCCATAATGTACACAAAGCACGACTCAATTTTATAATAATAATTTCTTTGAAGAATACGTGGTTGATACATCGCTTCCTATAAAATTCATTCTATCAAAGAAATAGGGTTCAAACAAATCTCAAATTTAATTCAAGTATTGAGATTTACTGTAAACTTATTCCACCTGCAATGGATTGATACGTAATATTATCGGTACTTATTAAGTAAACCTCATGTGCTTAATATATTTTTTCTTTATCTTTTATTACTAGTTTTCACCCGTGCAATGCACGGGTTGCGTTATTTTTAAGCCAATATTAGCGTTTTGAAAGCTAAGATGAAATAGGAGGTTGTATTTCAAATTTTCCATTATAGAAAGATTTAATTGGTTTGATTTAATTTAACTTTAGATTTTGATTTCTTGTTGAATTGAAGAAGCTGCTGTTGTGAAATTGAAGTCACTGGATTTTCACTGAAGTTACCGGCTTTATACACAACATATCGGATTTTCATCTTGCTTACCGGATTTAACAGTTTTCCCAATATGAATAAACTTACCGGATTTAATCAATGTTACTGAATTTTAAACAAGAGATTTATGGATGCCTCATATCACTTATGTTTGGGAAGAATTTATAACAGTTAAATTTATTGATAGATAAAAATGAGTGGTGAATAAGTGAAAAGTACTTGTAGACGTGATTTTTGTTTCTTTTTCTACAATAATCATGTACTGCCAATTTAACATAGCAAAAGTCAAAAGGGAGTTAATGAGAACGAGATCATGGTCTCGAAGGAAAGCTGACATGATTTACAGCACGAACTGGAGAAAAGACTTAATTTGATGATAAACATAAATAGACAGCGAGATATGGAGAAGCAAAAGTGATCAGCGACTCACAAACTGGTCAAAAATTACTTAGTAATTTCCATTCTCTCTGCCGTTTACACGGAGACAGGTGTCTCCGAATTATTCGGTGACACGGAGATACCGTGGGCACACGGTGTCTCCGAATTATTCGGTGACTTCGGTGACACGGGTGTCTCCGAATAATTCGGAGACACACACACACGGTGTCTCTGAATTATTCGGCGACACAGAAACACCGTGCACACGATGTCTCCGAATAATTCGGAGACGCACACATGGTGTCTCCAAATTATTCGGTGACACGTGGACACCGTGTCCTGCTGGCAGAGCATGGTGTCCGGACACCAGTGCATGTGTCCGCACATCACGGACACCAGCTAGACAACGTGTCCTCAATGTGCGGACACCATGCCCTGGTGTCCGCACATCGCGGACACGGTGTCTCCTAATAATATAAATAGCATGGAACATCATAACAAAGGTTACAGAAAGAAAATATTCATAATTATTTTCTTTTATATATCTATTTTCACATTTATATAGCACTAAAAAAAATCATGTGAAATTTTCGCCGCAGAATTCGGGACACGAGCTCCACATGACCGAAGAATTCGATGTCCACGTTGAATTCGGTGCGGCACGTACCAAATTTTTTGGTCGTGGCATGAGCAAATTTTTTGGTGCTGTGGCCGAAAAATTCGGTCCATGGCACCAAATTTTTCGGTCGTGGCATGCCACGACATAAAAATTCGGTGCCATGGACCGAATTTTACCGAATTTTTCTAATTGTGCACTTAATAAAAAAATCTCACCGCACATCACGGAGACATCATATTTAACATAAAAGGGAAAAAAAAAAGGAGCAAAGGCACATTGTTTTAAGAGAGTGAAAAAAGATAATAAATTAAACATGTTATTTAATAGAAAAGAAAAAAAACGACGCGAAGTCTATTTTTCCAACACAAGTGATTGCACTTATACACTTAAAACAAATAAAAAATTCCTCTGACGCCATGTCCTAGTCCACCAGTGTATGGTGTCCACACATCACAGACACCAAGGGGACACCATCTGTACATGGTGTCTCCGTGTCACCGAATAATTCGGAGACACCGTGTGTGTCTCCGCCGAATAATTCGGAGACATCGTGTGTCTCCGTGTCACCGAATAATTCGGAGACACCGTGTGTGTTTCCGAATTAGGAGACACCGTGTGCACATTCGGAGACACCATGGCACACGGTGTCTCCGTGTCACCGAATAATTCGGAGACACCGTGTGTGTCTTCGAATAATTCGAAGACACACACACGGTGTCTCCGTGTCACCGAATAATTCGGAGACACTGTGTGTATGTGTCTCCGTGTCACGGTGTCTCCGAATTATTCGGTGACACGGAGACACCTGTGTGTGTCTCCGAATTATTCGAAGAGTCTCCCCGTGTCACCGTGTCTCCGTATCACCGAATAATTCGGAGATACCGTGTGTGTGTCTCAGAATAATTCGGTGTCTCCGAATAATTCGAAGACAACGCGTGTGTGTCTCCGAACCGTGTGCACACGGTGTCTCCGTGTCACCGAAGCACACGGTGTCTCCGTGTCACTGAAGTCACCGAATAATTCAGAGATACCGTGTGCACAAGGTGTCTCCGTGTCACCGAATTATTCGGAGACACCGTGTCACTGAATAATTTGGAGACCCCGTTTGTGTGTATCCGAATTATTTGAAGACACCGTGTGTGTGTCTCGGAAAAAAATAGAGATTTTTTTTTTAAGAGCAAATATTTATGGTATGAGATTTT
>CAIGRF010061256.1:9394-21459 GCA_903798235.1 Fraxinus ornus
TTTTTTTTTTTTTTTTTCAGTTTTGGTTTTTGGTAAATGTCGTAACTTTTTCCTTTAATTATTTGTATTGGCAATTTAATGCTGATTGATGCTTTTTGGATGTATATATGATAGATGCACTTCTTGATGCGAAGTTTTTGAGGCTTTCAAATGATTTGGTATTCTAATCAGTAGCTTTTGCACAATTTACTTCATCAGAGTCTCTTTGC
The DNA here is from genome assembly GCA_903798235.1 of Fraxinus ornus. Classification (NCBI taxonomy): domain Eukaryota; kingdom Viridiplantae; phylum Streptophyta; class Magnoliopsida; order Lamiales; family Oleaceae; genus Fraxinus; species Fraxinus ornus. The sequence continues at coordinate 9,604 of CAIGRF010061256.1, forward strand.
GCAAAAGAGAAATTAAATAAAATAGGAATATGATTTGATTTGATTAATGTATTAATTTGCTCATTCATAGGATTTGGGATAAGCTGTGGCAATTCACATATATCTAAGGGTCTTTGTGCCACGGACTGTTCATTTGCAATAGAGACTAAGTAGTTTGATGGCAGACTGTGTCATTGATAGTCTGTTGTGCAATTTTATGATGTACCTAGGGAGGATGGTTAACAAAAGCACAATGTCGTGGTGCAAGAAATTGAACTTTCATTTCAAGGTGAACTACATCAATATAATATTGTAATTCGGGACCTTAGACAAAAACTTAACTGAGGATCTAGTAAGTAGTAATAACGATTTTGTTAAGAATAACTTACATTTTATATTGAGGAGAAATAGATAAAAATTGATGCTTTTTTTCCAGGCTGAGCTTATGTGACCATGCATGATTTTTAAGAAAAAATAAATAGGGTGTGCTTCCAGCTTTGAGGTATAAAATATTGCTATAGATGATTCACCTCAAGTTTAGCATTTCAGTTATTTTCATCCTCCCCTGCTTCTTTTGATGCTTTCCATGTTAAAATGTGGGTATACCTAAAGTTTACTGAAGATTGCAGAATGGAACTTGAGATCAAGTGTTTAGAATTCTTTATACATTTTGATGTCTTGGGTGCTTTAAGTTGAGCATGATGCAATGATTTAACAATGTCTTTCGCCAGTAGAGAAGTAGGTGGTTGGAAGTGTAAAACATATGCCTTGCTAGTGATCCAACAATCCGAAGTCTAAGAGTATACCACTATCCTTGATTAAAATAATTATATCTCAATGGATGTTAAAAAAGAAACAGAATCTAGTGAATGAAGGTCTAAGTAGTCATCCAAGTAGCATACTGAAGATCTAAGTAATGAATGGAGAGAAGTGTTTTGAAGCAAAGAAGAGTGATTAATAGTCTAAATGATGCCAAATGAGAGAAAGAGGCAGCCAACTATATATAAGTACAAAATGTTGTTATGAATCAACTGCGTTAAAGGCAAATTTTTTTTTTTGATAAAGAATAACTAAGATAACTTACTCTGGGGGATTTGATAAGAGGCATGTGTATTAATTAGCTCCCCGTTGTCTATTGTGGATGATTTGGTGTGGAGTTGAAAATATTTTGGTTTTGAACATTTTGTTAACATCTTAGTGATAAGCTTGTTAAACTCCCTTCATTGTGCTGTTTGTGATTTTATTCTGGTGGCTGAGGGCAACAAAATGTTGAAAGTGCTAATTTATATGCAGTAGAGAGGTGGGATGGGAAGGAAAGAGAACTGGTTATTTATATTTTTTAGTAAATGTAAATAGATGTCGAAACTAAACCTAGAAATCTGTGACTATTAAATAGAGATCAATATCAGGACGTGGGAGTCTGTTTTGCCCTGAAATGATATCGGTTTGTATTACTTAAATCTGCATACCTTTTTCCAATTATTACAATAAATCTGGTGCCAAGTCAATACAAGTCATTTAATCAGAGATGGAAGGGGTTTATTGTTTGCCCTAAAACGAGATCTCGTATCGAGTAATACTTTAATCTCCACCACCTTCTTTGATTCTTGTATTTTTCTTTTGGATGTTATAAATGCTTAATGAATTCATTTTACTTGTAATAAAAGAGTTGTTTGCGAACTGATTATAAACGATTAATGACACAATAGTATTTAATTTTGACTTGTTATGGAATCACGATTGATAATAATTCTAGTGTTTGTATCCCACACAACCAAGAATTTGGTTTAAGAAACGCATACCCAATTTAAAACCACTCTTGATCGTGATTACAAGCACAAGTGGAAAGTCTTCTTGTTTTATAGCCGGGATACTTCCAAGAATGCTCTTTATGTTAAATGATAGTGAAAACAATATGTGCTTGTTTGACAAACTTTGCTAAATTTTTTTCAATGGTCAAACTTCAGTTTTAACCATACATTTCATGGGACTTACAACATTTATCTACTTTTCAACCACACGTTGCATTAGCTTTTATCAAAAGTTTTGTCAAACAATTCCTAAGAGTTTATATAGAAAATGGTTTGCCTCTCTACATTTGGAGAGTCAAATCCACTCTTTGTTTTAAATTTTAGATATGAATTCGTTGGACTCCTAAAAAAATGGATTGATCCTAAATTAAAGAGTATGAGGTTAATAGAGAATCTTTCGATGATGCTCTTAATTCTTATTATGTTAAGATGAGAGGGAGTTTAGGAAGGATAGTTTCCTACTGACTACAGTTATTGCCCCACTCTTACACAACTGTTCCAACCTCTTTTATTTCATCACTTGAGTCACATAGCTCACCATTAATTGATATTTAATTAGCAACAACGTTGAACAAGAATAACCCTGTGGATAAACATAATAGCACAGACACCATGTTAGAGTATCCAAAAAATAGTTCTTTTGAGATTTTAATTCTATCTTCCATTTTGAAATGAAATTTTCTTCCTGTAGCTCATGAATTTTCCCTTTGTTATTGGGTATATAAAATTGAGCTCTTGTCAATCTCTTGCTATTGCAAACTAAATAATCTTCTATGACCTGTTAGTGTGGAACTGTTTTGGGTTTTTGCATGAACGGCGATTGCTTACATAATTATAAAAGCCTAATCTGTTGACTTAGGGTTAAAAATAGTACAAGCAGGTCACAGGCAGGTCCTAATGAATGATACCCCCTTCTAGCATATTTTTCAGCAAGGGATAAATCTTTGGCATGATCAATGTGGAGGTTCCATCTCTGTTCCATGTACTTCAGTATGTCTGTTAATATGTGTAATTTCATGGTTATTGCTTAATGCATTGATAAGGCATCTGAGAAGCCAGTGAGAAATTACTGACAAGGGTTACCATGATTGCTTCGCAAAAACAAGTCAACTTATAACTTAGCCTGCTTTCTTGATCTTTTTGGATTAGCAAGAGTAGGATAGAATGCTATACATTTAACATGGACTTTAATCATGCGGTTGAAAGTTTTATGATTAGTGATCACGTTGAAGAAATCTTACGGAAAAGGCTGAATACGATTACTGTTTTCATTTATACTTAATTTAGTTTTGTTGGAAATCAGGTACCCCCTCCTATTATATATTTTTACTTTTATACTGGAAATGATGTTTCAGGAATTGGTGAAAGAACAGGGGGACACGAGGAAATTGAGTAGCTACATCTTTACCTTGAGAAGATAGGTATATGAAATTTATCATGTATTGGATAGATTGAAAATACGACGACTTTTTCACGAGAACACTTGAACATGTAATGAAATATTCTGCTTGCTGATTTCAGAAATAATTTTATTAGAGATGGTGTCTGGCTTGTGCTGCTTCATGGTTTTTACTTGGTTGTTCATGATTGCTTCTTGTAATTAGCCAATCTTTTTTCTGACCTTTACTTTGGGTGACACGGTAGAAAAATATGTAACAGGTCATAATTGTTTGAAATGCAGTTTGAACTGTTTTGCTTTGTAAATTCTAGGTTTCCAAGATAAATCATTTTGCAGGTTCCAGTGACCGCTAAGTGTTAGTCTAATCCTAATAAAAATGACAGGCTTTTGCAGCTCCATTCTCGGTCGGGAACCAACAATTTATGAGTATTCTGCCCACAGACACAGAGTGTGTGTGGTTGTATACTATGTGATAGATTTCAATACAGTAGACGAGAAAAATAAATACAGAACTTAATGAAATTCCAGGTATACATATTATCCATGGGGTAATCCAAATCACCCATAATTCATGATAAAATAAAAGGGTCACATAAGAGAGAAGAATGATGAACAAAATTAAGTTATTTTTCTCAGTTTGGTTAAAACTAGAGAGAAATAATTTGTACTACTAGGAAATGTATTGCCTGTGTTGAGATGTACTGAATTCATGGCCACTGGTGTTAATTGTGCAGCGGATTGGGCCCGCTTGGAACTAGTCGTTTCTTGACGCCAAATCTCATGTCAATCTCATCATCGTGATCGTAAGGTGGCCGTGAGGGTGGCGGCACAAGTGGAGGTGGTTGATGTTGCCCTGTATATAGTGGTCTAAAATGTGGTGGACTTCGAGGGGAAGAAAGGGCTGCTGCTTCCATGAGGCAAAATAAAATGGCTACCAAAATCCAGCGACCGGCGGTTGGAGGTGGGCGCTTCATGCGGGCGGGCTTGTTAGAGGGAGAGGACGGTGTAGGAGTGTTTTTGGCAGTGTGAAATGGAGTAAGAGGATGGCAAATAGAAAGTTGTAAATGGTATTTAAAATTCAAGCAAGTGATCCATGAACTATGTACTTGGCTCCATAAATGCTGTAATCAATGAGGGGTTATTTTTTGGTACCAAAAAAGAGGCAAAAAGATGTCTTTCTATTAAGGGTGTATGCCAACAGCATTAAGAACATCGAGTAATGGTTCCATTTGATAAATTTGCTTGTTAGAGAAACACGTTTTGTTATGATAAGCATTTAGGATTAAGATAACGGGATCCAATGGGCGTAGCACCCATTGAAGATGAGTTGAGACAGTGATGATTAGGGTGGAGCATCATTTTCTTATACTTAAAAAGAGGGCTTCCATTCATAAGAGTGACGTGATCTCAACAAAACATGTTAAAAAAGAAAAGACATTCATCCATGAAACACAGTAGAAGAGTAATTACATAATTCATAAGAGCGATCTAATCCTAGTAAGCAAGCGAGAAGAGAGAGGATTGACAAATATTACTGAAAATCTCGAGAGACCAAAATTTAAAATATTTAGGCACACGAGCCGCATCATATCATGACATACATTCATTTGATTGTCTACGAAACTAAAGAAAGCTTTTATACTTTCGAATACTCATATTTACTGAATGGCTTGCTAGAATCATAATACCAAATTCAACTTTGTTAGTGCTTGCGTGGGGGATGCGACTTATAGGCAAAAAAAACATAATCTGGAATGAGAACATTGACAAGAACAAACCATTAAAACACAATTAACATGGCCCATTTTGATTTTTGAAGATCTACTTATCTCATTCTTTTAGTAAATGTAGCAAAGAATTGAACCGAGAGCCAAAAAAAAAATCATGTAGTTGACATCAAGTTCATTAAAAGTAACTTAATTCGTTGTAATCATAGTTGCATGATAGAGCTAACGTCCAATAACCCAACTACCAAAGGCCTTGTGATTTACATAGAGCAATATGGTCATCCTGGCTCTTCTGGATGAGCAATGCAGATTCAACACATTTCAGTTCCTTGGAAGGAGAAGACCGAAGAAAAAGATTTCATTTCAGGAAATCTTTTACAACATTAATGAGACTTGCTTTTACTTGAAAAACATAGGCAATGTTTACAGTTGATGAATTGAGGAAACAAATTAATCTGTTTTTTCATGACTTGAAAGTTGAAACTAAAAAGAATGCCGCTCGGGCAGTTCCAGTGGAGGTGGCGAAGGTCCGGTGGGCAATGGGGCCGAGCTGGAGCCACCCATTATTCAAGTGGTTGCTAGGCCTCGTGTTACACAGTGGAGGAAACCGGGAGTGGGTAATCTAAAATTAAAGAGCTATGCTATTTAACACAATTAATGTCAAACACCAGTTTATATGGTAATTGCATAAAATTAGATTATAAATTCACTTAAATACAATATTCATTTAATTGAACCAAGTGTGACCACTTAAACCGGTGTTCTAGCACCACTGGTGCTTTAGATAGCATTATTCAAAATTAAATACGGATGCTGCAGTACATGCTGGGGGTGGTTTTATCGGGCTAGGAGCCATTATCTAAGACCACAAAGGCTTGATTTTGGCTGCTAGTTCATACTCGTTAGCTTCTTTGAGCCTGAAGTTGCTGAGTCAATTGTTTTCAAAATAAGTAATTCTTTTTACTCAAAAAGTAAGAAAAAAGTGACATATATCCCCTGAATATGTTTGATTCTCGAAGATGATGATACTGCACTAAAGAATCTACTCTCAAAGAAGGAAACATACGAACGACAATAAATCCAGTATATTCCAAAAATTATAGTACCATTTTTTTACTCTAGTATCATGTACGCAATGCGTTCACAGTGAATATAAGAAGTTATGAAAAAAATCACAGCAGAGAATAGTGACTCATTAAGCCAATGACAAACTGCAGATTTATAAAACTTGGGCTATCTATTTTCCAAGCAAACGACGCCCACGCTGATTAGCACCTTTCACTCGGACAACCAGCTCCTCCACATCGTTGTCAAGTGGATCCAGCGCTTTGTTCTGCCTGCAATGTTAGAAGACATATTGTGTAAATACTTAGGATTTTAGAATTCGACATTACACGATCGAGAGAGTCGGGAGTTTACGAGGTGTAGTATAACTCACCTCTCAATTTCAGAACCCATGTCGATAGCCATATCCTTCAGCTCTCCCAAAATATTACTTAAATCTGAGAGGGCGTCATCTTGTTTTACCTTTTCGACCTGTCATAATTCCCATATGAATAATATATCAGTTATTTTATCTATGCATGCATTCAAACACACACGTTCTGACATCAAAAAGGAGTTTAAATGCTTCAATAGAGCTTGCACGAGGAATGTATTAACAAGTTAATCAAGTCATGCATTTTAAAACCACCACTTAAGATCCAAAACACTGATAACCTGAAATCCTGCTAAATTTAGGAGCCGGTTTGCAAAATTACCCAGAATAGGAAGGCCTAACCACCCAAAACAGAATTCTACCAAGAATAGGACCCAACAACACTCCTTTTGCCAAATCCCAGTCAGTTCTCAACACCTTCACCCCTGACCACCCCACTTCTCTGCCATTCCACCTTTCTACCATCAATTCATAATGGAAGGCAGAACTTGACAAGAAATTTGTCGACTGAGTTTTCGAAGTCAGTCTCAATTCGTAAGAATCTGAACATAGAACAATTTGAAATTCTAGATCTATTCGAAGTGGAAGGTGAAGGAGAAGAACAGACGTGAATGGAGAGAATGAGATGGTGGGTGCAGGAAATGCGGAAGGGAGCGTGTGGGGAAGATTGATGGAGGCATATATGTTTTGACAAGGCAGATATAGACATGATTGCGAAGGTGGAATGGAAAAATCGGAAGCTGAAGATAAAGGAAAGATAGGGGCAGTGGAGTTGAGTTGGCAGTGGTGAACTGGTGGGCAATAATAGTGTGGATCTAGTGAGAGTTGCTAACAAATTGAAGGATTCATGTCATAAGATTTGACAAAGTCTTGTGCTGGTTATTTTACCTACCAATACCCTCCCCACTTTACCCAGGTTAAGTATCTACTGCTTTGACAAAGTTGCCAACAAATTGAAGATAAAATAAATAAGATCCGTGAGGAGTGACATAGAGAGATGAGTAGGAGGAAGATGATGGTGGTAGTCACTGGTAGGATTAGTAGAGAGTTGCCAACAGTGGCCCATAGCTGTTGGCAGTAGTGACTAGTGAGGGTGGAGAGGAATGAGAATAAGAATTCTAACAACTACCCTGACCAACCTTCACTTAGACGAGGACTGAGAATTCTAACAATCTCCCCAATTGATGGATAATTAGGAATGGCGTTCGCCATGGTAAGTTGGTATACCGAAAATGATCAAGGAAAGAGATGGAATGACCACTGTGTGAACAATGGGCATTACATCACAAATAATCAAACTAGTATTACACGTCTAATAAGTGGAGGTGCTTGGTATTACTTCTCTGTCGAGAAATGAAAGATGCATAGACAAACTTGGTTATACGATCCTAGGTAAGAATAGTTCAGGACGATGGGATCCTTCTTTATCATAAAAGTAGGGTGACACAGAGGATTTTAGTCCTCTCCTCTACCAGCTAAGCTATCCAGACCAAAGGAGATCACGTATTTGAATAGTACCGATTATCTTTCGAAATAGAATGCTCCTCCATGTCCCCTTTGTATCTTTTGGCTTATATGGAAGGCTATTCCTAACAATGTCACACAAAAACTTCATCTAAGCGGAGGGAGAGAGTGTGTGTAATGATCCATACCTCCTGCCCAGGCCGTTATATCATAAGTATTGTCCGCTCTGGGAAAGCCTAACCCCATTTTACCCCACGAATTTCCATCCCATCCCCAAAATTCGAACCCTTGACATTTCCCTTAAGAATGATTTAAGTTGAATTCTGGTAACAATTGATGTAGGATGGGCTTAAACTCTCCCAAAGCGGACAATACGTATGATATAACGGTTTGGGCACAAGACCTGGGTCGTTACAGAGAGAGAGAGAGAGGTAAAAAACTTCCAACATTATTACACAAAAGAGATACTTGAAAATTACAATTCTCAACTCTTGGTATAATCCTCCATCACAACATACCTCAACTTTCTGCAATGCATTCGTAGGTTCAGGAGGCAGGGTTCGCGTTGTTCGTTCCTTTGTAGAAGAAGTCAATCCCAGTCTTTCCCTCTGCTCCAAGTGGTTACCCTTTCTATGCACTGGATCATCTGTGGTAGCATTGAAGTGTTAGACCACAGGTCAAGGGTCAAAGTGAAATGTCAGATTAAAATCCACCCACTCACCCACAACTCATATGTGTCAAATAATAGTTTGGTACGTAGTATTAGACATGATTCGACAATATGATAAACAAGATTTTAACTTCTTTTTCTTCCTTAATACAATTCAATACTATCGAATTTCTACCAAACATGACACTAGAAGTCACTGTTCTACACATTTAAAATTGAACTTCTATTGATTATATTGACCAAGAAGACGACAAGTACCTCGAGTGATTACAGGCCCTGTTATTGGACGACCCTTCTTTGGCTTCCATGTTTTTGAGAATATGCCCCCAAGACTTCCCAACAGCTTCTCGCCCTAAAATCAATTAATAAATAATTTTAGACTCAATAATCAATCACAGAAAGTGCAATACAAGCATAGCCAACAACAATTATGCATAGTCTGAGGTGAAATTGTTTATGCAATCAATATTCCTGTCAAGTACAAACCAATAAAATAACTCCAAATTGTTTTCATTTTGACTTATCCAACGATTCAGTTAAAATCGAAGGAAATGCAACATGAAACAAATTAGCTTTTACATAACTCTTAAAAACATGGATGAACTTGGAGATATCATTATCACCACCCACCGAACTCTTACCGTAGGAAAAGAAAAAGATTGAAAAAATAAAATATTTGAACATATTTTTCATTTGGGCACTTTCTTTCTGCTTTAGTATATGGAATCAAACTTGACAGTCCTATAAACAATGCTACAGCAAAGGGGAAAAGGATGGAACTTGTGCATGTGACTTGGGTATCATGTCTTCCAAGAGCTTGTTCAAAAAAACATACAAGTTTAAGTTTCTAGTCAAAGTTGGAAAAAGAAAAGTTAGCTACCTAAATTAATAGTAAATTAATAAGTCCAGGGTTACTTTCAATATAAATAACCTTTTCAGTTAGAAGTAAGAAAAACATAGAATATCTGAACACGATCTGGTATTAAGAGTAAGATTATACCTTTTTTAAGCACAGCCAAACATGCTCAATTATTCATGCCAAACCAGAATACAAGTTGCAAAGTTGAGAAGGCATACCCTACTAAGATCATGGTCCATGTCAGCAGCAACCATGTGAGTTCTCGTAATTTGCTCCCCCTGCTGATGCAAGGTAACTAAAGTTTTAGTAGCATCTTCCCTTATATCCTCTGCAATCTTGAGGCAATTGTCAACAGTCTTTGTAGTCTCTTCAGCCTTATATACAGAATAGGTTTCCAGTTCCTGTACACTCTGGGCCTCAAATCCTCCAGAATCACGAAAATCATTCCTGTATCTGTTTCTTTCTGCTGAAGTAATGGAATTTTTGTATGATGAGGTTCCCTTAATCTCATCGTCATCAAAAAGCTTCATACGTGAATTTGGGGTAACTAGAGAAGGATCTGAGGAAGTTCGTCTAGAGGGTTCGAGGGTTTGGTTGTTAACCAAAGAATCGTCATCAAAAGGATTAGAACTGAAATTACTGGGGACTTGGTCCGCTGACTTGTGTTTAGAAAACCTATGTAAGGGAGATTTCTTATGACCAAACATTTTGTACCAACAAAAGAATGTAGGATGAAATTAGACTTTCTTTAGCTTAATAACCTGCACATTCAAACAACAAATAAACTCGTCCTAAGTTTCAAAAAGATCCCAGGAAGAAGAGACTAATAGGATTAAACTATGAAACCATAATTAATATCGATGATAATCATGTCCATAAGAAACAAACAGGCTAAACAGTTACCATAAAGATGCCAAGAATTTAGCAAATAAACAAAAGAAGAAAAACAAATATTGTACTAGCGAACAATAGATAAATTAAATGAGAATCAAAATCAAATGTATATGGTACCACAATGATGAACTATGAAATCCTATGCAAAAACGAAAAAAGAGAGATCGAAAAAAGATCCAGTTCCCCTTTTCTTTCTTGATGTTGAAAAGAACAGGCTTCAAGGAATCAATCAAAAGAAGATACATAAAACATTCAAATGGGAAAATGAAAACTAATCAGAAGGCTGCAGGAAAGATCACAGGACCTAATGGATAAATTCAACATTTATTTTTTATATTTCTTTCTAATAAAATCAGAAGAATAGCAAACATTGACTCTAGATTTTACATATTTCATAACCCAAAGACTTCTCTTTTCTTTTTCTTTTAATAATTTCTGTATTTAATCGATTAGAAAGGAGGCCTCAGTTCATCCAATTCCCTTTGAGCAGCCAGATAGATATTCAAATATCAAGTCAGTCACAAACCCATAAAATAATCAAGAAATGGGGAAAAATGGTTGCAACATGGTAGCAAAGCTATCAATTTTGACAAGGAAAGAAAATGAATTGTGATCAAATTAATCTTAAGAAAAAAAAAATTAACCGGAAAAAGTGGGAAAACCCATAATATATGTTTACAGAAGACTACAAGATGAAGACTTCGGATTGATCATTCATATGGATCTTATTGAAACAAATAAAAATATAAATCCAAAGAATGTGTTTTTTTACAAGAAGACTAAAAAATGAAGACTTTAAACTGGCACTCAAGTTTAGAATCAACAAGAAAACAAATTATTTAGCAAAAATACATATGAATACAAATGCATTTCGAATATTCTTAACCATTAAGAAAGAAATCTTGGTGGGAAATACCTGAAATTTCAAACAAAGATGTAAAGGATTATCTTGGATTGGGAAGGGCGCCGAGAATAACGCCCTTTCTGATAAAACGCCAACAAATCTAGAGCGAGAAAATCTAGACAAGAAAGGAGAGAACTTTTGGCGATGGAATTAAAGTGGGGAAACAAGAACGAATATATAAATATGAAATCTTTGTCAAGGAAACTAGTTAGAAACTGCAACTTGCGAAGAATGGTCATATCTCAACATTTGTGTACAGCAGATATTATTTTATTCACCATTCGTCAACGTGAAAATTCACTCTTGAGAGTTGAAATTCTAATCTGCATTTTTTACCTCTTAACATTTTTATTAATTCACATTTTTTTCCCGGTATTTTTTGTCTATTAGTTTTTGATACGTCCAAGAAATGGGTATCTTGATCTAGAAAGGCCCTTTGTCTATCCTTTTTTTTTTTTTTTTTCCTGAAATACAGAATACGTCATTCAAAAGAAAAAAAGAAAAACTAACCTTGAAGAGACGACGACAAGGGATAAAAAGGAAATAATTTGAATTTTGAAAGGATCGAAGAGAAGCGCGTTGGGGTGGAAGACTTTGAGCTGAGTCAATTATGCCAATTTGGACTGTTTCTTTGAGTCTTGAAATCGTTAGTTTGTTTCATGGTTTCATAAATGTTTCAAAATTAGTTTTTTTTTTTTTTTTTTTTTTTTT
>CAIGRF010061262.1:14515-25698 GCA_903798235.1 Fraxinus ornus
CCCACCATGCTCACTAGACTAATCACTCAAACAAACTCATGTCTAACTGGTAAGTCTCTATAGATCCTAAGTTCTCGGGATAATCCTCTATCTCTACATCACTTCTCCAACCTAAGTGGATAATGAGTCTTCACCTAACAAAAGTGATAGAAGTGTCTCTCTCGTACTCCACCTGATCAGGTTCTCTTCTAGATAAATGATTCTAACATTTAATCACCTCTCCACTCGCGACCTAAATGCCACACTCCACATCCCACGGTACAAACCACCAATGTACCCCTAGGCATCTACTCCACCTTACCACAAGACATACAACATACTGCTAATGCATTTCAAACCCACTATGGCAAATCAACACCTTATACGACCACAAAGGTCCTCAATTAAAATTGACCCTCGCACCGCAAGGTTACTCCAACACCAATGCTCAAAAAATCTATAAATAATTTATCCTACGAGGGGGTGAGGGTGGAACTCACAAAGAGAATAGAAGAAATAGTTGGTTATTTCACTACATTCACAAAAGATGCCCACATAGAGAACGAAGATAACCTTCACAGGCTGCCTCACATAATCTCACAAACCACACAGGCTCACTAAGATGGAGAAAACGGCTGTCTCTCTTACTTCTCTCTACCACACTCTCTCACACCACTCATAGAGTAAAACAGAGCATGACATCTCAACACACTATGCATGCACATATAATCATGCAACCGAATTAAGCAATTACATACATGCGAAAAGAATTACACATGGATGTACATGCAATAACTAGATTTACACTCAATAAACCTCACTAGGGTCATCACTCAACTCAAAGACAGAATTTGCCTCACCACTCTCCTTATATTTCTTTTTATTATCACTTCTAGGACAGTCTATTTCAACCATGTCCAAATTACCAGCAGTTAAAAAACATCCTACTTTTCGCACTTGCCTTAGACCTATATTTGTCATCAAAGTTTTTTGAAAAAAATCCTTTTCATTTTGCCAAATTAAAATACCACATTTTTCATTAAAAATGCACACTCATAATGTGTCGTCATTTTACAAAAAAAATGCACAAAACACAAAATACAATCAACAACGACCACGAGTAAAGTACCGACACAATTCGCATAGAATAGTCGAGTAAACTTTCCTAAGGTCACGTGCAATTCTAATAGTGAAAAATTTAATTGACAACTAATTCACAAAGAATTCAAGTCAAATAATTAACAAGTAATTCCCAGGTCTAGCAACAAGCAATGATTACCCCTTCACGATAACCTCAATCCTAATGTCACCCCACATGATAACTTCTAATACAAAAAATAAATCGTTACCCTACACAATAATAATAACNAATGACTATACTACACAATAGTCTTAACTGCAATATCAAAAGGGAAAGAACACGATACCGAGCGGACCATGTCTGAAGGTTCGTAAATATTGAGAGCTACGAATTCACCACTTTAGGATCGTCACCATTCGTCCTATAATCTCCAGCAACCACGGCAACACAAAACGACAACCGGCACTCGCACGTCGAAAGGCAAAATCATCCAACTTTCACCGTATTGGCCAAAACTGAAATCCAACAACACCATAAGGTCCATTTCACCTCCAGCAACATTCTGTCTTTTGGAATCATCGCCGGATCCCCACAGACGCGCCCGTACGCGCCCCAACCGTCTTTGTGCATAAGCCTCACGCACCGCCGACGACTGCCATACGCCGGACTCCCAATTGCTCCTACGACTGTTAAGTCTTCCAGTTGTGTTCGTTTCTCCACCGGATCTCTGGATTCACAGGAAAATGCAATTGCAGGTCCGATTTTTCTTGAAACAATCTGGACAGTTTTTTGCTTCGGTTTGTCTGCAATTTTGGGCGATTTTTTGTTCGATTTTAAGGTCTGGAATCCACCCCAACCCGTTCTGATACCATTTGTTGGATATTAGACTCTAAACCACCAAAAAATCGGGCTCAGTTTTAAACCAATTGAGCCACCACAATCAACAAACCCAATCATCCAAAACCAAAAGCCCTGACCCGGTTGCTCCAACAGGTACACAGCCCACAAAGGACTCGGTGTAAAGAAGAAAGTAGCCCCAATGTTCATCCACCAAGGCTAAGGAAGAAGGGAGAAAATGAATCACCAAGAAAGGCACAAAGCCAAAGCACAAAGCAAGCAGGGAATGGCAAGAGTGGGCTTTTAGGTTAATAGGTAATTGGGCCCAATTGGTAGAATACAAGTGAGATGCAACCAAAAAGTCTTCCAAGGTAATGGATCATGCCATGAGTAATACTAATTAAATTAGGTTACTTCAAATGGCTCACGTAGGTTGTCAAAATGGTTTGTTCGATTGTGGTGTCTACATTTTATTTCACTCATCGACTGAGGCATATAAAGTATAATCCAATAAAATCGATTTAACATCATCGTCTGGATTTATTGGGTATTAAAACCCAACAGTCGAAAAGATTGCGACCAATGTAGATGCATTACGATGGATGGGGCTACATTAGTCATCGATCTAATTTTTAATCACCCTTCTTTAGTGCTACTTAATTGCAGGAAGTTGAAACAGTGCATATATAAGAAGATTAGCTTTGGTTTTAACCCTTCGAGTACGTATTTCGATAAAGTAAGTTTAACTATAAATGTAAAAAATTTATCAGGCACATTGGAGTTAAGGTTAGCACGACAATATAGATAATATCAAATTTCAGTAAACGACAAATGAGATTAGAGCTCCTAAAAATTGCATTGTAGAGTCTTCACAAAATGGGGTAAATTAATCATCCAGAACATGCAAAAGTAAATAACGTTTTGAAAACCATAACCGAAATTATTTAGAATGGGAAAACATCCAGACTAACATTCTCGATAAACAAAAGACATGCTTAATCTTCATTGCTGCTATGCAATAACTATACCCTTAAGCTTTCTGTCCCTTTTGATACTTCGTGGTACAAGATTGAAGTCAATTTTGTAAACTTCAATAACCGTTTCACAAACATGGTTGTATAGTTGAAATGCCAAGTGCGACCTGTTGAAATACAAAGGAACACTCTAGATTGATAAGAGATGAAATGAGGGAAAAACTGAATTTATTCAATTGAAAATGAAAATACGAACTTACAATGAATGGAAGGAGCCTATATATACAATACCTAACTAATAAAATAGAATGAAAAGAGGTGAATTGACATAAATAACGTTATTCTAATTTTAACATTTCAACACTCTCCCTCAAGATGGCAAGTGTATGTTTAACACTCCCATCTTGCTAAGTAATGAAGTGAATCTTGTTCCAGCTAAAGATTTAGTCAGCAAGTCTGTCAATTGCTGCTGAGAAGCCTTATGCAGCATCTTAACTTCATTGGCCTAAACCTTATCCCTCACCAAATGACATTTTATTTCTATGTACTTCCTTTCATGAAAAATTGGGTTACTTGCTATGTGTATAGTCGACTGATTGTCACAAAATAACAGAGCAGGTCTGGTATGGCCAATGCTTAAGTCATTCATTATGTTCTTCAGCCATGTAAACTCACAAACTGCAACAGCCACTGGTCTATATTCTGCTTCAGCTGAGGATCTTGACACGGTGTGCTGCTTTTTAGACTTCCATGACATTAGAGAATTCTCCAAAAATATGCAATAACCGGTAATGGACCTTCTTGTATCAGAACATGCTGCCCAATCAACATCACAGTACCCTTTAAGCTGAAGATCCGATTTGCTAGGAAAGAATAGCCCTTGCCCTGGTGTGCTCTTCAGATATCTTAGAACATGATATGCTTCCTCCAGATAAGGCTATTTTGGTGACTGGAGGAATTGGATCAAGATTTGTACAACATAAAATAGGTTTGGCCTAGTTATTGTCAGGTACAAAATCCTTCCTACAAGCCTCCTGTAAACACTAGGATCAGCAATAGCCTTACCTTCATCCTTCCTCAACTTCAAATTTTATGGTAAAGGACTAGTTGCTGGCCTAGCACCAAGATACCCAGCATCAGTTAGAACACCCAATGCATACTTTACCCAATGCATACTTTCTTTGGCAAATGGATATTCTTGTTGAATTCCTTGCCACTTCAAGACCTAAGAAATATTTCAGGATTCCCAAGTCTTTTAACTTGAATTGCTTATTTAGTTCAACCTTAAACTATTCAATGTAAGTCAAATCATTTTCCCCAATTATTATGTTATCCACATATATCAAAAGTGTGGTAAATGAGCAGCCATCTATTTTGCTAAACAAGATTGATCTGATTTTGATTGTCTGAAATCCTGTGACAGAATACAGGAAGTGAGCTTCATGTTCCATTATCTCAAGGCTTGTTTCAACCCATAGATAGACTTTTTAGCTTGCAAACCAGCTGTCACCTTGCCCTCCCTACTGCTCATAACTGGAGGCATAAGCATATAGACTCCTCATCTAACTCACCATGAAGGAAGGCGTTATTGATGTCCAATTGGTAAAGATGCCATTGCTTAGTAGCTACAACTGTCAAGAGAGTTTTAACGGTTACTAATTTTGCAACAGGGGAAAAGGTTTCTTCATAGTCTAACCTAGCCTATTGAGTGAATCCATTGGTTACTAAGCGTGCCTTTTTCCTTTCTTATGTGCCATTAGAGTTCATTTTAACCATGAAAACCTACTTACAAGCAACAAGAGCCTTATGTTCAGGGAGTGTGGTGACATCCCAAGTATTGTTAGAGACTAAGGCATGATATTCAGCATCCATGGCTGCAACCCAATCAAGATGTTGTTATGCCTCGGTAAAGTTTATGGGCTCAAAAGTAGTGGACAAAGCCAAAGTATAACTTCTGTTATTAGGGTACAACATATCATGACCTAAATAATCCTCAATGGGATACTACTTGCCACACTCAGAACCTTTCTTCATAGAGTCTGATTGAGGGATTGACAACTCAGGCATGAGACTACAGTAATAATCTTGTAAGTATGAAGGGGCACGTTTTGGTCTAGTAGATTTTCTTGTAGGTATGATGGGAGGTAATGAATGATCTTCAGATGAAGTTTTGATGGATTCCATAGGTGAAGAAGGAGAAACAGTAGGAGAGAATGGAGCTGAATTTGGAGAATTAAGATGAGCTGATATGTTTGAGTTGTCTGAAATAGACATTGGAGTAAACTCATCTACATTTGGATTAGATCTGATGGGAAATAGAATAGAATGAGGTTCATTAATAGTATAGATCTAAATAAAGAAGCAAGAAGAGTAGGACGATAAAAAGAAAAGATATTTTCACAAAATGAAACATATCTGGACACAAATACAGCCAATGAAGATACAGGGGACACCCCTAGGATCAAATTTGGTTCTAATTCTCTTCAAAGTTGAGGCATAGCAAAGACACCTAAAAACTTTGAGATGGCTGTAAGAAGGTGTGGTTTCAAATAGCATTTCATAAGGGGATTTGTTATCAAGCAGATAAGTAGGTGTTTTGTTTATAATGTGTGTTGCTATTAGGACACAATCTCCCCAACAATGATGAGGTAAATTAAGGGCTCTAGTAATCTTAAGTAGTTACTGGTGTTTTCTTTCAACCACACCGTTTTGCTGTGGTGTTTCAACACAACTGAGTTGATAGATAGTTCCTTTGGAAAGTAGAAATCATTCCTTTTAAACTCCAAGCCATTATCAGACCTGATAGTCTTTATATTACACTGAAAGTGAGTTTGAATAAGATGGTAAAAGGACTGAATGAGAGTTCTAGTCTGAGATTTGTCCCTCAATAGGTCCATGTCATTCTACTATAATCATCAACAATAGTTAGAAAATATTTTGAACCATCTAGGGAAGTGACAGAATAGGGCCCCCAAATGTGGATGATTTCGAATATTTGTGAAGCTTTAGTGTCACTATTAGGGAAAGGTAGTCTGTGCTGTTTGGCCAAGGGGCTAACAGTACAACGTATTTCCTTATTAACATCAGTGTTAGGAATAGATTTATGCAAAAGAGAAAGTTTGGAAGCAGGCAAATGCCCTAATCGACAGTGCCAAATATCAATTTTCATTTTGACATTAGTACCATCAGTGGTATTACAAATAGGAGTAGATTTATTACATTCAAAAGGAAAGATAGAAGTAAAGATAGCATTAGGAATGGCAGCAGATTTTCTGATGTTAAAGTTATCAGAACCAGGTTTGAGTAGATAATGGTGTGAAGGTTGAACACTGATTTGGGACTAAGGCTATTGAAATTGTATAGTCCATGCTTAAGTTTACCTATCCCAATCGTCTTCCACGTTGAAAGATCCTGAATAAAGCAAGAGTCATGGAAAAACATCATATAACAGTTATGCTGAAGTATCAATTTCCTAACTGAAAATAAGTTGAATTTAAATGATGGCACAACAAGCACATTGCTCAAGCATAAAGTGGGAGACAACTTCACTTTGCCAATATGAGTAACTTCAACAGCATCACCATTAGGTAATCTCACAGAAGCACCAACAACAACAGCCACAACATCCAAATGCTTGACAGAATACACCATGTGTTCTGATGCACTAGTATCTATGATCCAATTATCTGCTACTGAGGTATTAATGAACTGAATTTGATTACCTAAGAAAGCAAATGAATCAGGATCTGTGGAGGAAGATACAGGCACATCCTGAGACTTTGATTCTGAGTGATTTGACTTTGCAATTGAGGCATCAACATAGATAATATTTGTTTACATTGATTTGGAGTAATAGTGAGATGTGAAAGGGAGTTCAGTATCCTTGGGGTATCACTATGAGGTGTTTGGCCATGATGTGCTTAGCTTACAACATTAACAACCAGAGGTTTTCCTTAGCTAGCTTTATGATTAGGAGGATAGCCAATTAACTTGTAACATTTAGCTTTGGTATGGCCAGGCATACCACAGTAACTGTAGACAAGTCTATCTTTTTTCTGAGAAGGATTAGCAAAACTAAACGTCTGATTAAAGGTCCTATGCATAGCTTTACCAACAAATGCAGCAGCATCATGTGTTCTTTGTCTATTAGCAACTATCATGTGATCCTAACGTTTGTATTCAGTATTATCAGCACCATGCCTATAATTATCCAATTCCTCCCACAATCCTTTGAGCCTATTAAAATAAGAATTAACCGAATTGTTCGCCTGAGAAATTGAAGCAATTTGATTCTTCAATTCATAGATCCGAGGTCCATTCCCCTGGCTGTACCTATCACGGAGTTCAATCCATATATCTCTTGTTGAATCCTTGTGCATCCACTTGGATAAAGCTCTTTAGGAATCGAATTGATGATCCAAGAGGAAACTACATGATTGCATCTCCTTCAAACAGTGTACAAAGGATCATCCTGAGAAGGTTTAGAGATAGATCCATCAATAAAACCTTCTTTATTTTTAACGCCATGGTTGTTGTTCTACTCAATGTCGCATGATTTTCCTCAATAAGAGTAACTGAAATAAATTGCATTCCAGTATTATCTCCATAGTAAAGATAGTAAAGGCTGCTTGGATCGCTCATCAGCCGATTGATCATAGAAATTACACCTCCTCCAACTGCATCTTCAACAACGATTCGATGAATGAATTTGCCTGCTTAAATTGGTCTTTGAACCTCTGCCTGAACACTAGAATCCTTCGCCATCTATTACTGATATAATTTAGAAGAAGATTAAGACGACAGAGTCGCATACTAAAGGAGCTTTTCTCTCTGATACCATGTTGAAATGCAAAGGAACACTCTAGTTTGGTAGGAGATGAAAAGCTAGAAAAACTGAATTCATTTAATTGAAAATGTAAACATGAACTTACAATGAATGGAAGGAGCCTATATATACAATTCCTAACTAATAAAGCAGAATGAAAAGAGGTAAATTGACATAAATAACCCTATGCTAATTTTAACATTTCAACACGAACTTACAATTTTTGCATCGAACATATCAGGGTTGATCTTCTGGTTGATAATACATTCAGCAAAATTTATCACATATAAACCGTAATTTTGCTTGAAAATTAATGTGTGAACAAAAAAACAAATAAAAATAAACGTAAGGTGAAATTCAAGTTATTTCCAAAATGCATAACAAATATAAGACATCTAAACTCGACAGTTTGTGATGATCTAGAATTTGAAAATGTGATTGTATAACACATTTGTAAAACAAGACTACACGAGCTACAAGTTAACTGTTCATTTGTATAACATGTTCCTACCTCTAAGACTCAACTGGGCAAATTTTCTCTTATCAAAAATCTTAAGTCTTTTAAACAAGTGCTTGAGGCTTAATAAAAGTATTTAGTGGTCTTCTATTTCATGAACTTGCTTTTCCAATTGTTGCTGTGTATTATGTTTTATTCACTAGCTTGATCCCTTTTTGGGTTTTCTTTGGAATTTTTAACAAGTGTTACCATTGAGAGCTTTTATAGGGTAGCTTTACAATAAGGTAGTTTTTCCCTTTTTTTTTTTTTTTATTATACAGTGATTAGTGCAATGCTCCTTATTAAACATTTATTCTAAAAACTTGACTTAGCTCAAGAATTTCACCCAATTTTCATCTTATTAGCCTCGGACTATCCACCAAAAGATCACACATGAAATCCCTATTCATCACTCCTAAACTATCCTAGAATTGGTTAAAGGATGTATGTTGTAGTGGTTTCTTCGAGTTTGATATCTAAATTTCACAATTCTCAACCTATTCAATCATATAAACCAAGGTAAACCCTCATGATGCAAGACAAATTCCATTCGTAAAACAATTTGTTCATGTATAAGTTCAAATTAACCCAATATGCAACTTTTTTACTATTTATATTCTAACATATATTTCCAATATATACATTATTGTCAGCGCGCGCGCGCGCGCACACACACACACACACAAAATCAAGAAATAGCAGAAAAATTGAAAAGAAAATATTTTTCGGGATTTTTTCGATAAAATATACGACAAACATGCAAACAGACACGTAAAAACAATGAAAACAGTAAAAGTGATGATAATCTCCATCCCCAAACCCAAAATATGAATTTCCCTCAATGTACTAAAATATAACAAGAAATAGCATAAATAAGAGCAAAAGGGAGAATTGAAGACTCACCTGATCAATCCGCATATGGTGGTGGCAGTAGAGTCACGTGTTCAAGAATCTGTTGGACCATCTCGTAGGTATGATCAAACAATACGTACATCTCATCACCCTATCCGTTGTATCTATCAAACATCCTAGAAAGCAAGTCACCCTCCCCATGCATACTGGCTGCATCATCTCGTATCTTGTGGACATTACTCCGTATGATCTGAACATCTGTCTCGATAGATTTAACCCTCAACTGCATGGCTCTCAGTGACTATTGTATGCCTTGAATCTCTCTAATGGTCTCTATTGATCTGGGAAATAATAGTTACAAAAGTAGGATATTAGCAGTAAGATCTGGCTGTGGATGATGAGGAAAATTGGCTTCGGCCTACATCTTTTGTTGCATGTGTTGTTGAATCGCTCTCCTAGAACTAGCAGTTGTCTTGACATTAATCGAAACACTAGCTTAGACAAGTTGCTCCCCTAGTAGGAGCCACAGCCCAAAAACTATACAAATTTCACTGATGAGGCTGGAAAAGATCAACACGTAACAACAATCTATCTCTGATGCCAAACCACAAATCTGATTGTAAATGTGGGTACCCATGTTTATCCTGAAATCACATGCCAAGTGATACAACAGTCCCGCCTTGACAAAATTAAATGTAGTCCTGTGGGTTGTAGAATAAGAACATCATCAGAACAATTAGAGAAGGAATTAGGTTGTCATTCTTAAAGTCATCTCCTAGTAGTAGGCACCCGTTAGCTCTTCCATAAAGTATTTGTGAAACGATGGGCATGATGGAATCCAGATGTAATGGGACAATGTCGTCCCGAGTCAATTCATAGTAATCAC
Source organism: Fraxinus ornus (assembly GCA_903798235.1). Lineage (NCBI taxonomy): Eukaryota > Viridiplantae > Streptophyta > Magnoliopsida > Lamiales > Oleaceae > Fraxinus > Fraxinus ornus. Next base: position 24,446 of record CAIGRF010061262.1, read on the forward strand.
CAATGACCTCTAAAGAAAATAGAATCCACCTATCTCATACCCATGTTTGATGTGCATGCTCCCCTCCAGGGATGACAATAGCAGTGTAGAGGTTTATGTAAAACTCCTACACTAGTGAAGGAAAGATCGCATGCATTGGAGCTATCACCTGCTCCAACTCTATGTATAAGATGCTCCAACTCAAACCCTCTAAAATCATTAAGTGTTACTTACCTCTCTGGCCAAACTTTCCATTGGATACGATGCTATCAGACTTTGTTTTATGAGTAAGTATAACTCATGTATTCATGAACAAGCCAGTGTAGACGAATGATAAATCGCAAGTTTAAGGGGTTGTATGGGTCAAGTACGACCTCTAATCCAATTTTGACTTGGTGATTGATATAGAAGGTAGTGTTTTGTAGATATCGATTCTCATTCGGAAGGGCCTTGGAGAAGTGACGATGGGGCACCCCTCAATAAAGCCCTCAGATTTGGCAAATTTAGCCATAACAAGTTATAGCCAATAGATTCATTGGGACAATTAATCAAACACATTGTAGGAAAAACATGTGAAGAGGTTGCAAAACCTTATTAGAATCTTGTTCATTCCATAATTTCTACCATGCAATCATAAATTCATGACTGCCTAATCCATTTCTCAAACCAACTATTGTATAAACATCAAGGAAATAGCAAGAAATCAAGAAAATATCAAAGATTGAATTTTTTTCGAAGTGAGCCAATTTACCTAGAATTTCTTGAAATTCTTTGAATGAAAGTGAAGAAGTCGTGTTGGAAGATGTTAAAATTCACTCAAACTTGAAGACCCAAGTGAAATTTGTGAGAAATTTGAAGTGGTTTGGTGGAAAGTTGCAAATCTTAGAGAAAGTTAAGGGGAGGGACCGAACCGGATAGGGGTGTCTGTGTGAGTGATGTTAACGGGTTGAGAGAACCCTCAACCTATTAGAACATGATAAGGCCAAATTGGCAACATGGACCTTAATCGAACAACGTGTGCACAGGCCTGCGACCCATATGCACGCATGGCATATTAGCAGGGGAAAACTTTCCGAGGAAATTAGGCTCTGTACCCTTTTTTATAGTATTTTGATTAATACCCTTAAAGGAAAAATTTATGAGTCAGAAATTATCTTTCACGAAATCAAAAATCAGGCCCCAATGTTTAAATTTACAAAACTCAGGTTTTTCCATGAATTAATTAATTATATTTTACAATTAATCTATTAAATTAAATATTTAACTGTAATATA